>JALIZH010006838.1:67500-80290 GCA_030522465.1 Rhipicephalus appendiculatus
GGCGACAGTCACGGCCAGGCACGAACTCTCAGCGCGAGCAGCGTCCTTATTGCAGATGACCCACTAGAAGGCTCTCAAGAGTGCAACCCATTTCTTGGTTCCAATGCATCGCTACAATATATATATATAGAGAGAGAACCATTCCGTAAGTTATTCGACCCAGTACTTAGCAGATCATATTGAAATTGCACCTGAAGTGTTAAACTTGGGTAATATAAATGACAGAAAAAGCTTTGGCTATGTTTTGCAACAACCTACGTGTGATTGTGCGTTCGTGTCACCACGTATGCTTTTAATGCCTCTGCCAGATGTAACGCCCGCTTTGCCCGTCTCCTATAGATGACCACAACCGTGTCAGGCTGAAGCCCATGCCCGGTGTATCTCTTTCATCGGATTATATCAACGCCAGCTACGTCGACGTAAGTATAAAACGATCTCTTTAGCACTATCAGAACATATGACATTGAGTCAGTTCATTTTATGTGCACTTTTCTTCCCTCCATAGGGCTACGGCAGGCCGAGGCGGTACATCACTGCTCAAGGTGTTTCCACTATTTCATACAAATATCTTGGTTCTCACACACACACACACACACGCACTCACACACACACGCGCGCGCACACACACACACGCACACACACACACACACACACACACACACACACACACACACACACACACACACACGCACGCACGCACGCACGCACATACATACACACACACACACCGGTGTCCCACGTCGGTAGCGTAAGCACGAGATATTAAAAAAAACCATAACGTGGTGACGTCACAGATGGACAAAATTTGCGACGTCTTCATAACATCACATAACTATGTGGCGTCACCACATGCTCCTCCGCTTTATTCAGCCGGGCTCGAGCTAGACCACACTGATGATGATATGTACAGATGACGAAGATGTACAAGTGATGATGATATATAAAGAGAATGCAGAACCATTCACTTGTCGCGCTAACACAAGGCATTATCTAGGTGATTCAAGTTGTTTCTAGGTTGTTTTACGGACGTTGCTAGGCATTATCTAGGTGATGCTAGGTTGTTTCTACGTTGATTCTCAGCCCAGGGGGTTCCACTTAAAACCACAGACAGTCAGAAACGACACGGGCACGCCATCGTTGGCGTAAGCCTTCCACCGCTTCAGGGTCTTATCGCAGCCGCCGTTCCCTTTCCCATTTCTCTAGTATTCTCTCGTTGTACGTACTCGGGTTCTGCGGCTCGCTGCCGTCGCTTCGAAGCCATTTGTTTTGCTAACAGTTGCCTTCTTCATTTTTAATGGACCAGTGGAGAGCAGTGAGATTTACCCGATTTCTGTGGGACACATGGTTATGATGACGATAGTTTTCTGACAGGCCGCACAATTTTCTGTGGCCCATACTCGTTTGTTGGGCTAACTATTGCTTTCTTCAATGTGGGTGGACCAGTGGTGAGTAGAGAGATTTACCCTCTATTTCTTAGGCGCATAACCGTTTTCTGGTGGTTATAGTTTTTAGGGGCGAAGCTCCTTAGGGTGTGGGTCTGTCCCTCCTCTGTAGTAGTAGTAGTAGTAGTAGTAGTAGTAGTAGTAGTAGTAGTAGTAGTAGTAGGTAGGTAGCCACGTGTAGTGGAATGTACCCACTCCACGTGATAAAGATGACGATGACGCAGTATAGTGGAATGTACCCACTACACGTGATAACGATGAAGTATAAGCGCGTTCCAGTATAGTGGCATGTACCCACTACACGTGATAAAGATGACGATGACGCAGTATAGTGGAATGTACCCACTACACGTGATAACGATGAAGTATAAGCGCGTTCCAGTATAGTGGAATGTACCCACTACACGTGATAACGATGAAGTATAAGCGCGTTCCAGTATAGTGGATTGTACCCACTACACGTGATAACGATGACGATGACGCTGATGACCATGAAGTATAAGCGCGTTCCAGACCACACATTCTCTTTCTGCCATGGATGAAAACGATCGAGCTTCGCCCACTGATCATCATTCACTTCGTGGATATGGCGTGATTTTTTGGTACGGTATGAACAGGGAACGCTTTGCTAAACAGCCTCGCTGTTAAAAATTTGCCTGATTTCATTATTTAAAGGAAACTATACATCACTCAGCGAATAACCCGAGACATCAATCACATAGGGTCGAATATTTCGGTATTGTTCAAACCCTTTTTCCTCGCAGGTCCCAAACGGCACACCGTCAACAGCTTCTGGCATATGGTTTGGCAAGAGAAAGTTTGCAAGATTGTCATGCTCTCTGGTCTTGTAGAAAACGGCCAGGTATGCGTAACACGCACAATCGATTACACTTCTTGAATACCGTATGTTAATAATTATTTTCAAATGTTTGGCGTGCCTTAACTACCACGGAAGCATAGGACATAGCTTATTGAGCTAGTCCGGACAAAATTCGGTCACCTGGGTTCCTTTATTGCTCACCTATTAGGCATGTGCGGATATTCAAAGATTTGGAATAAAACAATCTAATACTGTTCTATTCGATTCGGTATTCGAATTGAATAGAGTATTTTCGAAATACCGAAAGTTTGTGGATTATTTTTTTTAATAATCAGCATGGACGGAAAACCCCCAAGCAGTGATACGTTGGAACAGAGAGGGGTCATTTTTACTTGTTTTAACAACTGAATTACAAAGATGCATGCAGCCCCATCTATTAAGTGACTATCGGAGCTATATTAATCACCGGATACAAGTGTTTTCGCTGTGTCACCGAAGCGAACGTGTCGCCAATCCACAATCATCACCATGACATTGGACATGGGTAGGCGGTAATTACGGCTGCATGACGACACAGAAGTGCCACTTTTGTTTCCCTTTTAAATGACTAACAACAAACGCAAGTGTAGTGTAAATGTTTCTCGCAAATGCAGTATTGAACAATTGTATTTACCTGCCTTTGGTGATAAGGTTCATTATGTGATAACTGGTTTATCTGTTTCATTAAATGTTTAGCTGTATGTACGGTGTTCGGTTCAAGATTGTTTAATTCCTAAGCCTCCTTTAAATTTGAAAGCCTATGACAAAGCGCCCCTTAAACACTGTAGTCACTGCTGCATTGTACTGTATAGTTACAAAATATCGTGAATGCTCTTGTCGCTGGTGCATACAGGCTTACCTCAATGTACATAACTGTAGCAGTTTTTTGTCGCTTAAAATAATCGTAATGTTGCGTTGGTAAAACTTGTGTGTATTTGTCGCACATAAAATGCTATGCGATTCAAGAGCTGTTTCGTGAATGGTTGCCTTACTATTCTAGAACCATCCGAATAGTATTCCATTCGTATTCGTATTCGATTCGATTTTAAAATTCACTATTCACACCCCTAGTACCTCGTTCTAAGGACATGAGTGTAAATGGCGAAGCCGTGCTGAGTCGATCAGTTGCCGTTGTTACGCAGCTCGGCTAAGTGATTTGCCGATGCGGAGACGAATGAGAGGCCACGCTGGGTGCGAGGAGACGAGCGCCGGAGGCGTAGTAACAAATGTGAGGCTGCGCTGTGCCACAGGAATAGGCGCGGTGGAGACTAGGCGATCGGCTATTGGTATACCAGCTATTGGTATACCAGGGTATGGGCAAGGCTTCTCGTAGACCCGAGGAAGAAGCCGCGCATCGCGGGAGGCAGCGGGAGTTTTAAGCATGAAATGTTTAAAACTACGAATAAGCACGAACAAAGGCGCGTACAAGTTAGGGAACGACACGGGCGCTTTGTCGTTGCCTTATCTGTCCATGTCCGAGTTAGCGCTCAGATTTAAAACTATACTCGAATTTGCCCTCACCCGCCCCCCTCTCTCGTGAGCATGCCTATGATCCCGAGCAAGTGCCACAAATTTATGTCGCTCTAAGTGACAAATTTCTTTGTGCGTAGGCATTCGGGGAATCAAAGCAAGAAAATTACTGGTGATTAGTACACCCCCCTCCTCTGTAACTTGAGCGCAGCTCGACGCGCTCTTTCCGGGTTGCCAGACAACATGAATCCTAACGGCTTGAATCCTGTGTATTTCCGCACGGGTGTTCTACTGGCGCTATCTTCACAGGGGTCAGTAGACGGTTCTTACCTTTGTACGAGATGTGTTCTCATCACTCAGTTTGCGCTGAAGCAATAGAATGCACTAAGGTAGCTCCGCTCGCTGCAGTAGCCACGTTCTCCTACATTAGCGTTTTCTTGAGTCACGCCAGGCCGGATGCTAGTCAGCTGCTAGCCTTACTTGGTATAAGGTTTCAATTGGTTGCTCTCGCATTCAATGCATCGCCCTTGCGGCGACACTGACATTATTTCGAGTCAACCGGACTAGTCACTTAGTTTATGTCTTGACGCGGTTACATTGTAGACAAAATGCCTATATACTGACTACATTTTTTATTGTCGCCCACTATCGCAGACCAAGTGCGAGAGGTACTGGCCATCTAAAGCCAAGGCGAACTACGGAAAGGTGCACGTCCGCCTTGTCGCACAGGAGGTGTTCCCTGGCTACAACGTCCACCAACTGCACGTCACGTTGGGCGACACCACACGTGAGGTGACGCACTTCCACCTGACGTCGTGGCCCGACCACGGAGTGCCCCTGTACCCCAACACGGTGCTCACCTTCCGACGGAAGGTCAACCAGTACAAGACGTTGAATGAGGCACCGGTGTTGGTGCACGGCAGGCAAGGAAGCCAAGCAAGCGATTTTTAAATGCGAATGCATTTCTTAGTCGAGCTATGTCAGGCATCCGGCGTTGTCCGCGGAGGAGGAGGAGGAGGATAGGTTGAGGAGGTGTCTGCGCGCCGGCAGGTGTTATCTCTCCGCTCTCATTCCCTCTCTCTCCCATAGCAACAGCTGCGGGCGCGAGCGCTTATCCTCGCGCCTAGCAACCGGAGCAGGTGGTGCGGGCGGAGTAGCGGAGAGTGATTGGAGAGGAGGAGCGCACTCTGGTGTGTGAGGGCGCTCGAATCGCGGGAGCTCGGCGGAGCTCCCCCGTGTGGAGAGAGTGTAGGAGAGGGTAGGTGCAGTGCTTTGCCGCTCCTTCTCTCGCCGTTCGCTCTCTCTCCTCCCTGCGCCCCCACTCTCCCGTCCGCTCGCTCGCACGTATATATAAATGGAGTGAAGCGCGCGCGAAATGCATTCGCATTTCCTCACGACTCCCCTTCGGGGAGGTGGGGGCATTTTTTTTCATCTCAAGAAACTTCTCTTCTAGTACTAGCTTAGTGGCGAAACATGATAGAATAGTATAGTAAGGCAGTTGTGTCTTCAAGACTCATTTGAACGAACTTAAAAAGCATGGAAGCATGGGCATGTTTCCAAATACGTGACAAAATTGCTATTTTAATCACCAGTGAAGCAATGTTCTTTGAGAAGGTTGGCCCTGCGGTGCTAAGGAATTTTCGTCCAATCGACAGTCCCGAACGCATTAGAGCTAGTGCCGTCAAGCTGCTGATGAAGCATACATTACATAAGCTAGCAGATCAGGTAGAAATAAGTAGTGCTCACCTTTCAGTTCCGTTCAACTTACTTTTGCCTGCAGGGAAAGGTCTCTGCACAACATTCGAGTAGTTGCCTCGGGTAGCGAGTGGCGCCCTATTGAGCAGTGTCTTTGGTAGTGTTACAGCGGCTCGTAGAAAGAACTGTGTGGCCTTGACAGCTAAAGTAAGCGTTATGCCGACGACTTCCCGGTGTTTGCTAACAGCGATGATTGCAACCGCAATGTCGTGGGTGCAGCTAAGCTATTTAGAGAACCAGGACCAGGTCTGAACAATCCTTTCGAAATTTCCAGTGATAAGATCCGGTACCTCTGCGTTCAAATTTCGGTCAAATGCTGTCAGACATGTTGTATATGTTTAGCCCGGTCTGTAAAAGCCCTTTAGATTTTAATTCCCGACCATTCGAAACACGTAAGGAGTGGCATTTCTTTTTTGTCAGTTTGCTCAATTCTTATGTCCTGCGTACACCTGATGCAATAGAGTGTCCTTGCGAAGTTGACAAGTTGCATAACGCAGGATATTCCAGTCCTGTGTTTGCTTTCGCTACCCAGAACGTTTTAAAGCTGGTAAAGTTCAGTAAAGTTGAAAGTTGGGAGTAGTGGTGATAGTTCATCTTAACGGGGGAAGCAGCGCACGGAAAGAACGCACAATAGGAAGGAAACTAATCGATAGGACCTCCACTGCGCTCACAAATATTCAAGACGGAAGGCAGAAACAAGTAAAGAAACTGCCCGGTGGATATAAAGGTCTCTTGTGGTTATTCCAGATGTTCATGGCACATCATGTCGTCTCAGAAAAGTGGCCGCTCGACACCAAGTGGATGTGGCTTTTCTTGCACCAAGAGCAAGCTCATTGAAATAGGTTCAGCTTTGCAGAAACGCCTGGAGAATAAGGAACGTTTAAAACGCACACATTGAAACAAAAAGACCTGGGATGCTATTCGTACCCTGTAAACAGTCAGCTGCGTACAATATTCGTTTCGTCTGTGGGAGTTGTTATGTCGAAAAGACAGGCCGGTGTTTACACATGCGCATTAGTAGGCACCATAGCTCGCTTAAAGCGGTCCTAAACCACCTTTCCAAGTAATCATGGAATCATATCAGTATCGGAGTTTATTGCCTGACGAACCGATCGCCGCATAAATTTCCGGAAATTTTCAAGAACAAGCGCACTTGCAGGAATTTGTCCAGGATTTAAACGCTTTCTCTTCTCACGTCCCGAAGAGTGCGCCGGAAGCTACTGGGAGGTATGACACGGAGGAAAGAAGTTGTGTGTGCACACGTCATGACCTTAAAGGAGTTCTGCAATACTTTTTCAACATGGTCAGAAAACGCTGCCGATTGGTAGTCGAAGGTCCAGAGAACACGTCAGCCAGTCATTATAGCGCAGCACGTGCATGGAAATTACAATTAACTTTCAAAGTCAGCTAGAAATCGTTGCCTCTTCTGTCGACAAATGATTCCAAATTGCGACGCGTGATTTATTTTGGTGCATTCGGGTGCCACCCGCAACGACTGTAAGCAGCGCTCGGGGCAGACCGCGCAGCAGTGTTTGCGAAGCTTCTCGATATGTTGAGATCGTTGTGTTAAGATTGCGCGTAGGACGCAAATATAGTCTAGAGCTTACGCGGCCACCCGCGATAACGCTGAAATATTCGATAGCCCATGTATAAAAACCAACGCGCACTACGGCTTGGGGAGATTACTCGACGGCCGACGACTCTTCACGCCGCCATCAGTCATTGCAGCGTGGATGCCTTGTACTTGACCTTTTATTTTCCTGGACACAGGTTCGCCCAATTAAGAGTTTAGTCTTGGACACGCCGACTGCTGCCTTTGTCAACCTCACGAACACGTGACAATATACCCAAGTGTACCCAAACTCACGGCCATTGGCTGATTTGAGTTTCGTGAGCTCATAGTTACCGCGACCGCCAACGGGAGGCCACCATGTGCGCACTCGCGCGCACGTGATGGCACTGAAAGCAAGACGCGCGTTCGTAGAAAATAAAAAAAATGCTCAAGGTCACGACCCCGCGATTGACGTAACTTCTCTCCTCCTGGCCATCCCTCCCTACTTAGCTTCCAGCGCGCTCGTCGGGACGAGAGAAGAAAGAAGGAAATTTGCGACAAAACTCTGTACTCCGCTCGTACTTGACGGATTCTAAAACTTTCTGCGGTGGCCGATTGGTGAGGCAATAAACTCCTATAATGAAGCGATTTGATGGTTACTTTGAAACGCGTTGCAGGGACCCCGTAATGGCACGTGATGAAACGCGATAGCTCTTTGCCGTTGTGATTTCTATGCGCGCGAGTGTGCCTACTGTGTAATGTTAGCGCGGCGCTAGTACGTGGCGACACCCCGTGGCAATGAGCACATCCAATCCAAACGCTCCTCTTCAGTTATGTCGCCTCTTAGCAAATGGCGTCATATCAACTGTTTGACGTCACACAGCAGGCGCCGACAGCTTCGAAAAGAGTGAGCCCAAGCCCCTGTATAAAAAATGGACGCCTGAGAAAATGGCAACCTGCGATCCGCTTCTAAACTCTCTAAACTCTCCTTGTCGCGCATGACTGGAAATTTTGGCTGTGCTGTTCATAGCAGGCTGTGCCTTCCGCCGGATGTGTTTTTTCACCAAGTTCGAGGGGTGGTTTGTGACCCCTTTAAGGTTACCGCATTTTTCCATCTTTCACTAGACTTCCGTGAAGGTGGGTCTGAACCTGTGCTATCGGACACCACTGTTCTTTTCAGGCATTGTAACAAGATAACACGTTAGATTGCAGAAGCCTTCTTAATAGAGAACAAAGGCGAGACATGTGTCAGGCAACCTTCGCTGAATATTCTAGATAGTCAATATAATATATATTGCGAAAATCTGGTGTCATGCCCCAATGATTTTAAAGTATCCGCGCAAGCGCGCGTACATGTGCGCCGCGCTAACACTGGTATTCATTTTCCCCTGTCTTTGTAAGAAATGCAGTTTGAAGTCAATACTCGTGCTGTCTGTTTTTTTTTTTTTCGTATTCCCTCATTCTTCAGTGCATGTGCATTTATTCTACCAACCTCGGTACGCAGCGTCGGCGTGGGTCGCACCGGAGCGTACATCCTGTTGGACAACCTCATAGAGCAGGCGCGAACTGAGGGCTTTGTGGACGTCACTGATCAGCTGGCAGCTCTGAGGCAAAGCAGAATGAACGCTGTAGAGACGCTGGTAAGTCTTTAATCAATCGTCAAATCAATTATAAAGCTTAGCGCGAATATTATTACACCAACAGGAGACATAGCAAGTCGATAGCTCCGGCGCAAACACAATTACGATGTGTTCTTTCTAATCATCAAGAATGCCTGACATAATGCCTTTCGTCGTCCTATTCGTGCTAAGGCTTATAATAAATCGAAAGGCCTGTTGATTCGCCCACAAGTGAACCATACTTATCTCAAGGGTCTTGGGAAGCTGGGAAACGCAATTACGGATTTAAACAGATGTACGGTCCCGTTCCTTGAACGGGACCGTACATTTTGCTACAATAGACAGCGTACTACATTATTTTAATTATGTATATGAACGGATAATGTAACCTTGTGTTATCTGTGAATCTAATTAATCTGCGTATCTAATTAATCAAATACTTAGTAAATAGCTCCCGGCAATGATGTAAACAAACAGCGTATGTACGCTAACTTTCATCTGCTAAAGGCACCACTAAAATTAAGACGGGAATAAACAGCGCTGGACACGGGACGGTGAAAGAATGACAGACGAAGGCGCTGAACTAACAACCAGTGGTTTATTGCGGGGATTCGCAATATATACAGACGCTTCGCGCAGAAGAACAAAAAAACACAGTAACTGCGCAGAGAGAGAGAGAGAGACAAGAAGTCATCATGTCAGACACGTCGGCAAAACAGGCTTTCACGTTTTTGACAAGTAACTGATTTCACAGCTATGAAGATGAATCGATGGCACACTGACGCAATCATTTCCTTGTGCGTGGATGTGGTAAGCTTCACTAATCTCACGTGTTCTTTGCTGTCTGTACGTTTCCAAAACTGTGCACCGCTCGAGAATAGGCTGACAGCCACATGCTCTGCAGTGCTGAGCTAAGTGACTGGGCACAGATCCGTTGAGCGAGTGCGCATGCTCTCGTAGCCGGTCGTTCAAGCATCGGCCGGTTTGGCCGATGTAACAGCGTCCGCACGTGAAAGGAATTTTATACACTACAGCATTCCTGCATTCAACAAATTGCTTCCTGTGCTTCTTCTCACAGTGCTGTTTCCTTTTGCCATCTGTGTTCACTGTGTTCACGCGCTGTTTGTTCCCGTCTTAATTATGTACCAACCAGCCCAGTTAAGCGTTCTTTTGCAGACCACTAAAATGCTTTTCACAACCATAAATGAAACAGTCCGATAGTGCCGTTGTTTACCTCAATGCTCACAAGACACGCTACACCAGGCAACCAAACGCACATATTGAAATGTGTTACTTCGCATGATTCCAACAAATCAAGTTGTGATTACTATGTGTAAATAAGTAATGGCATGCAACAAAACTAACACATTGATCACGTTTGTACATTTACCTTTCATGTAATGCAAGCACGTGTACTGTTAGTGCCAATAGCGGGATGCAGACAGAATGAAAAACGGTGAAAGTGTGTTGGCCGTATCAGGTGTTTAAAACGCAATGTTTTGCTATCGAAGATGTTGAAATTAAGATCATTATTGTTGCTACGAAGTCATAGACTACTGACCTCAACAAACGTGCGATATTTACCAGCACTTTCTTGTTCACAATTTTTCAGTAGCAAACTTTGAACTAGTTAACTCCACTACTTGCCTTTACGAATGTGAAGCTGGGATGAAGTGGATATTCAGTAATAGACCGGTCAACAGAATGCTCATTTCAGCGTGTGCTGATTAGTTAGTGCCCGAGAGCAAATGACGACAATCGGTGCCAGTCCACGACCTCTCCAGCTCTTATTTTTAGTGGCTGTGCGCCGAAATCGACATGCGAATTAGAGTGGACTCAAACAGTCCCCTTTGGACTTTTAGGCGCGTCTTCGAAGTAGGAGTTCCGAAAACATTAGTTCCCAAACAGCGGCAACAGATTAGTTACCAAACAGCGACGAAGTACTTTGTTGTCGCACGTGGCTCTGTGACTTTTTCAGACAAGGCAGTGTTCAAAAACGATAAGCAGAACGCCGGTGCCCGTCCCCTCATGCTTGGGAACGGTGGTGTCAAAACGGACGCTGGTCGCAGGATTTCTGCTTACTGAATTAAGCTTAATTCCAGAAAACCAATTCAGACAATTAACTCAGAAACAGAGAACTGCGGTTATTTTCGCCCAGTTGCAATGTTCGTCTCTGCTATTAGGCTTTGGTTCTCCTAAAACTATGTCGCCTAAGGCACCGTTTTGTTCGGCGGGAGTCACTGATGAAGCAGCTAGCACTCACAATACGCGCTCCAATATTTCCGCGCTAAAAGTATGAGCAAAAATGCTGATTACAGTTTCACAGTGAGGTGACTGCATCTCGTGCAAAATTTATCTAGAATACCGAGCACTAGGGTCACTATTCTTGACTATTCAAGTAAAGATTACTCATCATAATTGCGAAAGATGCATCAAACAAAATTTGCAAATGTAATGTCATTTTCGCGACACGCGTAGGAAAAAAGAGCCCTCTGCGCCACTTGGTCGCTGATCTCCGTAACGTTGGAATTGCGTCGTGGAATGGCAGAAACTAGTGTTTTGGTTCTTGGAAATTTCAATGAAGTTCATTTATCGCGATTCCAGGAGCAATACAACTTCGTGCATCGAGCCCTCGTGGAGAGCTTATACATCCGGGACCACAGCATTCCTTGCAGCGAGTTCCTCGACCGTTGCCGGGAGCTGATCTCAGCGGACGAGGCGAGGGGAAAGAGCAACACTGCCAAGGAGTTCGAGGTGAGGAAGCGTGAGGAAAAATGCCCGTTCTTTTAACAAAGACCTTGATACAATAATGGAAAACGGGCGCGACAGTGAATAATTAAACTGGGATGTTAAGTTAAATGCTCATGGAACTGTACTGAATATAACTTCCCACAATTCCACATATAAGCCGTGTATAACTCCGCAAAAGATTGCCTGCTCAACGGAAAGCTATCGTCATCATGAACAGCATTTAGACTTACATAAAAAAAATACCATCACGCGACCGTTGCCACCCAGACTGAGCTCCAACAGCAGCTGGCGAACACTGGGACGAATTGTCTGACAAGACTGCGAACCTTAGAATACAATGAAATATGAACATATTGTAAATGCGTGAACAGTTACCCAGTCAACAATTAGTACCTACTGGAACGAAAACATCTAGCTTGTACGTGTCGCAGAAATTGTGCATGCCTGACTACTCACGACTGGAACGCGAGTACTTTCTTTTTTTTTCTCAGTGGACCGCATTGACCCACGCTGACGACGTCGTCATGGCGTTTGCTGCGATGGCCTGGCTTTTTGCATCGTTCGTGCGTACGCTGACGACGACAGTCACTTTTCGAGCTTCATGAGTGGTCTGAGACTCTCGTTTTAATAATTCAAGTGAACAATCCAGAGCTGTACACAGCTGAACTCTATGAAGGGCGCATGAATGACTTTGCTCTTTCCCCGGCTTTACTTGCTGCACCTAACGGAGGGAGCTTTCCATCATTACTTTTTTTTATGTCAATAATTTGGGAAAATGCTAAAATACTGCGCAGGATTACAAGAGACTACATTGTGAGTAACCCTGCCCAGTTCTTCTAACCCTATTCGGCGCTGTTCTTCCCGAGCACGCCGAGAGCGAGAGTGCCAAGCACATTCTATTCTACAAAGCAGGGGTGGCCGGCAGAAAACACTCCAACAAACAGCTTGCATTTTGAAATGATAGCTTGCACGCTGCTTATAGGTAAAATCATGCGCCAACGCTGCTGCGGACGTGAGTTCTTTTCTTTTTCTTTTTTTTTTCTTTAGCTGGCGTTGCGAGCAGTAGTGGTATTGCTCTCTACCGGCCACCCCTGCTTTGGAAAATGGAACGTACTTGGACTCTCGCTATCGGTGTGCTCGAGAACAACAGCGCCGCGTGTAGCAATCTTGCCGCTTCGGCCATGAGCCACTTGTGCTAATCTTTTTCCGCTGCGACTGCGCATATACACGAACAAGCATGATTCACACCATTTCTGCAATTAATGTTTACTGCTTCCCATCAATTACGGGATTTGGCTCAGGCAGGCACTAATTTAACGGGTTAGACAGTCGTTGGTCTATC
>JALIZH010006840.1:0-122204 GCA_030522465.1 Rhipicephalus appendiculatus
AGCGCATACGCGTCCCCTCTCTCTCTCCTCTCCTACGGTTCCCCCCCATTCTCTCCTCTAGGGATCCTCTACGGAGCGGCGCGCGACAGGTGGTGTGACAGCTGCATACTCCGCTGGGGGGCACTACGGCAATTCCGCGGTATAAAAATGACGGAGCGGGCCTCATTCTTTCTGCTGCGCAGCGCCGCGATGAGCGCCCGGGCCGCGGCCGCGAAACCAGAACGGTGACGTTTCTCCCGCTCAAGCTAACCACCTCCCCGCTGCTTCGCATCCACACATGGTTCCCTTTAGCGGGAGATGGGGAAGTTTTTTCTAAGGGCGTAGCGCTGGCCGGCAGGTGGGCGGTATCACGTCGGTGGTGGTGGTGGCAGTCACCACCACCGACGGGCGACAGACACCACCTGCCTAGACATTGCTAAGCAGCCTCTCTGTGCTCTCGGCCATGACTCAAGGAATGGGGTCAACCTGGGCGACAGACACCACCTGCCTAGCCATTGCTAAGCAGCATCTCTGTACTCTCGGCCATGACTGATAAGTATGGTAGGGTTGACGGCCTTCATATTACTAGTGTTCTGGTTCGCATAATGGGTGCTTCCCTACTTCATGAAAGTGGCCGGACGCGGGACGGGGGACGCGGGACGCGGGAGGGACGGACATAGCCCCGAGTATAAGATGCTTCGCATCTAAAACTTAGAATAACGGATAGCAGAACTAGTTGGCAGGTATCCATGTTAAAACGACACGACGTGAGAACACAGACACAGGAGTGAAGAGAGTGCCCAGTTACCGCTCACGTAACCAACACGTGCCACTTTGTGATAGGAATCGCCTGTTGCCTATTAATGTGCAGATAAGTATGGTGTCATCGTATGCAGTCGTAACTTGGCGAGACGCAGGAAAAACCACGTATAGCATAGCTATTTGTGGCATATTGAGCGCGTGCTCGCACCAGGAAGTCTTCTTACTCTTGTTCTTCGAGTGCCTTGATCATATTAAATGTGGAGCACTTATGCGGCCGGGGCTGTTGTACGTTGTCATATGCTCTCGTCGCTTGGCGTCACACAGGCTAAATCACGTATAAAAACATAGGAAGCAAGCAATAAATAGAAAGAGAGTGAAAGAAAGGAAAAAAATATAAAGAAAAACGTAAAGAGCAAGAAAGAGAAATAACTACACAAAGAGAGAGACCAAAAGAAACCAATGGCAATTTATTAAAGACAAAAAAAAAAACAGAAACAGAGGAAAAGAACAAAAGAGAGGAGGAAAGAGAGAGAGAACCGGAGAAACAAAGAAGGCTGCCCAGCTCTGCACTGCTTTCAGATTTGGCACCACTAGCGTGATGCTGTGGTGCCACATTTTTTTCATCTACCTTCTTTTCCGCCGCTGTACGATTTTTCAGTTAGCGGCGTTCGCGGTGTGTTGTCTACTCTCTTGCCTCAGTGTTTCTACACCCTGTCTTTTTAACGACCCCAAAACAGCCTCTGAATATACAAAATTGAGCGGGTTATTCGGTCTTGGTGTTTTTTTTTTGTTGTTTTTTTTTTTTTGCGCTCTTCGTGACGCCAGAATGGTGATTCACGTGACATGATTAGGGTACATACTCTCGATTTGTTCATTACGAGAAATATCAGTTTTGAATTGTCTCCTACCCTGTTTTGCCATGTATTCGCCCACCTGCTCTCCTTCACCTTGCATGATTATCGAGCGTGATGGACTGACTTCGTTTAAATTTGTGAGTTTCCGATTGCGCAAACGAAAATAACAGAGTGTTGCCGACAAGCTCGAAATCCCGATAGGCTCAAATCTTAGCGCTAGCCTTGTACACGTGCTTTATAAAGAGATAATTGTCGAGGAGATATCACCCGTAAAAATTGTAGTGAAAGCGAGAACAAAACCAATCGAAGAGGTGCCGAATTATTTGATTCTTCCAACGGACAAACGCTTTACAGCGAAGATGATGCAGCTCTCCAGAAAAGATTCCAGCCTGCTTTCACGGTTTTCGTATATTTTTGTTTGTGATAAAAATGATATAGACACTCTGCACATGTTTTCATCGTCGTCGTCACGTTCCGTAAGAGTCCAAATCGAAAACTTTACTACGCGCATCGTCTACTGTATCCGCGAGTAAAAGCTCGCGAGCGCTAGTGAGAAACACGGCTGAAGCAAAGATGAAACAAGCTGCCCATCTCCTTGGCATGGATGGCGATTGCGATAACATCACACCGCTTGCGACGCCTACCGCCGATTTCTCCTCAACCAGAAAGAAAGCGCCTTGTCTTTCGCTGAACGAAGCGAAGGGGTATAAGGGGACGCCGGGTTAGAAGGGCAGCATGGTTCTAGCCGCAACTGTGCACTTTGACTATAAGGGCGTGGTCGCAACAGCTTCTGCAGGCATCCACAAATGGCTCGGATACCCTTCTACGCGCTATAATCGCACCGCTTCGTGCTCTGAGCACTGATATGACTAACTGAGTGAAAACCACTTGTTTCCCGGGAGCGGCCCCATTATCATTCACCAGCGCTGTGCAGTCTCGCGAGATCGCATGAAAGGAGTTAGCTGCTAGCCTTAGTTCGTAATAACATTATGGCATGCTGCTATCGCCTTCACTGCTTCGCCCTTTCGGGGAAACAGATTGTTTTGTTTGTTTTTAACAGGAAAGTGTTTATGCCGGGGCCCACCCAGACTTTAGTGACGTATTTCCGTGACGGATATGACGTTAAAATGCACGCCACCAAAGAGAAAGAAAAGCCTTTACAAAAATGTTTCCCTACCCGGAATCGAACCTCCGACCCTCCTCGGCCCGTGACGCTACGCGTCCGACGAACTACCGACTGAGCTAAAGAGGCAGACGAAGGACATTCAACCAACCCGCCTCTTATCTCTCACACAAAAGAGGCAGACGAATCACATTCAGCCAACCCGCCTTTTATCTCTCACACAAGCTCTCTCGCTCGGTGCTCTCTGTTGGCGGCGCCGGGTGATGCCGCCGTCTGTGAGCGATGAAGAGAAGTTATGCGGCATGACACAAGCACCGATAGAGAACGATTCTTCGACGACGTAGTTAAAGCACGGCGTCCGAGATTGCGCGCCGGCGCGCAATCTCGGATGTCACGGTGAAAGCGTCTCGATAGCAGCAAGAAACACTGGCCGCGCTAGTGTCTCCCTAGACGCAGTTATGCGTCACTCTAGTTATGCTCTTTGCCTTTCGCTTCGTGTTAGCGTGTCACGGCTCGTTGTAAGAGTAGTTCAGCTTCCACATGCGCCAAAGGTGTTTCGCCGCCGACCACTTCAAGTGCGATAGCACCGACTAATAAAACTGCTGCAGTAGGCAGCGCAGAAAGTCAATGATTTAGACGGAGGAATGTGGTGCCTTGGTGGAGCGAGACGGAGGCCTGTGCGACGCGGGACGCGTGCGCGCGTTCGCGGCTCAAGCTCTTCCTCCCGCGTTGCTGAAGCGCAGTGCGGTAGTGTATGCAGGAGCACAGGCGTAGGTTACCGCATCACTCGGGAGCGCACGCCGTGTCGTTTCTATCCTTAAATGACGACGCTTTGAAGAAGTGCACAGTACCAGTGTTTATTACGTGCTTGTTGATGTCATCTTTCCGCGCAATTCGTGATACGCTGTGTCCAGGTATAGGATAAAAAGTTCAACTACCACAGCGGTTAAATCAAGATCATGGGCGTTAGTCATCGCGATGGAGATGCGCCACTAGGCGTCGACGTGGGTGCATCCATGTCAAACGGTGCTATAGCTGTAAAACAGCTATACACATTGTACGAACTCTCATAATCACTACACAATAAGCACTACTTCTGTGAAGACACTTTTCACTTTCGTCTTACAGCGATTCCTATGACGGAGGGTTCAGCCATGTTTTTTTTTTTCGAAATTCAAGGGACAAATTTTTCTCACCCCACTAACTCTTGAATCTACACCTCCCCCCCCCCCCCCCTCTTCGCCGCGCCGCCGCCGACCCGATGGACCCCGCGCCATTGACGCGCCTCCGCCGGAGGAGGAAACACCGGCGCGCCGCCGCCGGCAATTTGGGGACCAGCGCACAGTTGTAGCCCCTCCACCAGGGGCGTAGCCAGAAATTTTCGGGGGGGGGGGGGGGGGGCACCTCCTTGATTTTGGGGTGGGCACCTCCTTGAAATGGTCATTTTTCACGCTGTATGCCATGGCGAAGAAAAAATTTCGGGGGGGGGGGGGGGGGGCACGTGCCCGGTGTGCCATCCCCTGGATACGCCACTGCCCTCCACATGTGTTCATCCGCGCCGCGTCGTCTGCTAGCATCCCCCCTGCCGTCTGCGCGCACACGTTCAGCGAGCAGGCGGCAGCGTCTAAAAAAATAGAACATGGCTGCACGCATCGAAGCTGCTGCTCTCCGCCTCGAGTTTATCACGTCGTCGTCGTGCGCTTTGTGGCGTATTGAGCAAATACAAGCGTCGCCGTGAGCAAATACAAGCGTCTGTTTGGAACTTATGGGCTCTGTGGCCCATAACTTCCAAACAGACGCTTGTATTTCCTTTAGATTTATGTCTTGGAGCTTCGGCAGCAGTTTATTCGTGACTACAGTGCGCTATTTCCATGAACCGTGATCAAATTCTCGGCGCGTTAGGCTTAGCTGGCGTGGTTAAAGCAATAGCTTATCTCGCCAATAACGACAGAGCGTACCTGATGCTTTGTCCTGATCGTGAGATGGCGCAAAGCGATGGCTCATTACACCATTCATTTCTTGCGGTGAGCTTTTTGAGCGAGCGTCAATGGCAAGTTCTGATCGAAGCGGGTGGTCGCGTCTGCATGGGCGCTGCCATGTTGATTTTTAGCCACAGTTACCTACGGTTACGGATACAACAATTAAAGAAATACGACGTAAATGCGATGAAGAATAAACAAATTACTTTCTGATGTGCAGAAGCATATGCTAAAGAAGGACAAATGTCTCAACCTTGCCAACTGCAAGGCAATTATACCTAGATCTATGTTTTCCTGTGCAAGCGTGTGAATTGTTTACTTCCCGTAGCTTTGGCAGTGCAGAACGGTAGTGGTGAAACAGTGTATAGTAGCGCCGTGTCCTGGTGCATTCTCTTTCGTCTTCGTGTTCCTTGCGCTGAAACATAAGAAATGCGGTACCATCTAGCCCCCCCAGTCGGTTTTAATGATTTTTGCATCACTCCTGTTGAAGCCGTTGAGAGTAAATTTTTGCGTTTGATGAGCCACCTTGATAAAAAGTTGGGTCTTTGTCGCACAGGCTGCGGCTGCTTCCCCGGATGCTGCGAGACGTGAGTCGCCGTGAGCTGAGCGTTACGCTGCTGGGCGGGCGTGAGCGGCTTTCCTTCCCAATAGGAATAGCACCCAGCGCCATGCAAAAGATGGCACACCCGGAAGGAGAGGCAGCAACCGCAAGAGGTACGTGCACAGCCGCCCTGTCGGAAGCGCAGAACCGGGCATACACCGCACATGCACAACGATTTGCGCTGCCTGGCATGGAATTGTATACGCAAATTAGGCTCCTGTAACACTATATGAAGGCAGACAACAGGTATTTGGAAGCAGAAGCAACTACCTTGCTGCTGCTTTCGTCGTCTGGGAAGTGCTACATCGACTGCCGACTATTTACTTTTCTAGAAAATCCTCCCTGCGATCACTTGAACTTGCGATAAAAAGTTCATCCAATGGAGTATTTGAGTGGACCGACCGTTCGTCCGGTGAGGTGCAACTGCGGGGACTAGCGGTTACCCGGTAATGTGTATATGTGAGGACTAAATGTTAGTCCATTAAGGTGATCTGTGGGGACTAGCAGTTGCCCAGTAAGGTGTAAATGTGAGGACTAAATGCAAGTGCATTTACGTTATCTGGTGGGATTAACAGTTGCCTGGTAAGGTGTAAATGTGAGGACTAAATGTTAGTCCATTTACGTTATCTGGGGGGGGATTAACAGTTGCCCGGTAAGGTGTGAATGTGAGGACTAAATATTAGTTCATTTAGGTGATGTGCGGAGACTAGGTGATTTAGGTGAAGACTGATCATGATGATGATGACTAGGTGATTTAGGTTATGTGTGGGGACTATGGAGCGCTTGTATCGTGTTCTCTCTTTGTCCCCATAATCAGTGCGCGCTCTCCAGAAACGATGAATTCATACCAACTCGCCCAGTTTTCTGCTTTGTTGGGGACTAACAGTTGCCCGGTAATGTGTAAATATGAGGACTAAATGGTAGTCCGTTGAGGTGGTCTCTGAAGACTAACTGTTAGGCCCGGTGCCGTTAGTCCGTAAATAGATTAATGGTCGTGGCAGCCCTATTAGTCTCCAAAGGGACGAACCACACACCCTTTTAACAACTGTTTGCCTCAGAGTCTAAAAGTGACGCTCATAGGATCTGTCATCGAAAAGAACTCAGAGGGTCTCTTATGATTCACCTAAGATGAGGCAAAAGCCATCATCTTCTCGATCAAATGTATTCGCCCTCGAAAGCATCTACCGGATAGGCCCTCCTATTGCCTGGCGGCAATGTCATGCTATCACCGTGTGGTGTAAAAGCGTGTTCTGAAGTTTTTCTATTCTATTTATGAGACAGTCTTGGTGGGGATCCCATATTACGCATGCACAATCAAGTACCGACCTGACTGGCAAAAAATATAAATATAAGCTCGCCTGTTCGAAAAAGGACGCCATAGATGTTATATCGATGCTGTGATTTAGGCGTTTCCTTGAGAAGCTCGCGCTGCAACACTTTTACAGCGAAAGCTCTTATGAGGGCACAACAAGGGCCGTTTTTGCGCCGTACTTGTCCGCCGCCGCCACCGCCATTGCCCGTAACCACTATCGCTCGAAAAAGCAATAAAAAGCCGGCAGATCCCACGCACTGTGGGAATCGTTGTCATGCGAAGCAGCCAGCAAGGAGCAAATCATGCTGTACATAATATGTATGTCATTATTTACATGTTAGGACCTGTCATTTGTGTTCGTCATACAGTCACGTCGCGCAATACAAATTTTGGTGTATATCAAGCTAGCGAACTGGACGCAAGCATGAGCGTGGCATGTAAATGGCATTGTAGATGACATGCATGCCAAGATTTTCATGTTAGCACCTGCCACTTATGTTCGCTTAATCTTTTACCTCGAATCGCAGCGAGACGCGAGACCAATCTGCCTCCGTTTCGCATGCGTTCGTATTCTCGCGCTCTGCGCATCGTGCAGACGCCACCCGCGTTCCAGCGTTTAAATTGACGGACACTTTGTCAATTCCAAAGTGTGTTCCTCGAACGCCTGTGCCCACTGAGACGGGGTCGGTCAGAATGGAACGTGATGCGCGCGTCTCCCTCCTTGCATGATTAGAGACGCTGCGCACAGCGGCGCTACGCAACCAAAGCTTGAGCGCTGTAGAGTCCAACGCGACCGGCGTCTATTTGCGCGCCCCGGCGCCCACTTGGCACTGTGCCAGGGCACGGCTGGAAGGACGGACGGATGGACGACCGGACGGACGGGCGGACGTGAGCATGAGACATTAAAGGCTTTCACCTTAAAATTTGGTGTATATCAAGTTGGCGAAACGGCCACAAGAGTGTCATGAGCGTGGCATGGAAGTCATGTTGCACATGACTTGTCATGATTTGCATGTTACCACTTTTCATTTATCCTCGTCATATAATCACGTCGCTGAATACCAAATTTGGTGTATATCAAGCTAGCCAAACGGCCTCGGGAGTACCATGAGTGTGGCATGCAAGTCATGTTGCACATGACATGTCATAATTTCCATATTACCACTTGGCATTTATGTTCTTCATACAGTCACTTCACGCAATACCAAATTTGGTGTATATCAAGCTACCGAAACGGCCGTCAGCGCGTGATGAGCGTTTCATGTAAATCAGGTTGTATATGACATGCAGGTCATGATTTTCATATTATCCACTTGTCATTTATGCTCGTCATACAGTCACGTCCCTCAATACCAAACTTGGTGTATATCAAGCTAGCGAAATGGCCACGAGAGTGTCATGACCGTGGCATGCAAGTCATGTTGCACATGACATGCCATGGTTTCCATATAACCACTTGTCATTTATGCTGGGCATACAGTCACGTCCCTCAATGCGAAGTTTGTTGTATATCAAGCTAGCGAAACGGCCACGAGATTGTCATGAGCGTGGCATGCAAGACATGTTGCACATGAAATATCATAATTTCCATATTACCACTTGGCATTTATGTTCTTCATACAGTCACTTCACGCAATACCAAATTTGGTGTATATCAAGCCACCGAAACGGCCGTCAGCGCGTCATGAGCGTTTCATGTAAATCATGTTGTATATGACATGCAGGTCATGATTTTCATATTACCACTTGTTATTTATGCTCGTCATACAGTCACGTCCCTCAATACCAAACTTGGTGTATATCAAGCTAGCGAAATGGCCACGAGAGTGTCATGACCGTGGCATGCAAGTCATGTTGCACATGACATGTCATGATTTCCATTATACCACTTGGCATTTATGTTCGTCATACAGTCACGTCACTCAATGCCAAGTTTGGTGTATATTAAGCTAACGAAACGGCCGCGAGCGCGCCATGAGCGTGGCATGTAAATCATGTTGTTCATGACATGCACGTCATTTGCATATTACCACCTGTCATTTATGTTCGTCATACAGTCACGTCACTCAATGCCAAATTTGATGTATATCAAGCTAACGAAACGGCCGCGAGCGCGCCATGAGCGTGGCATGTAAATCATACTTTTAATGACAAGTTATTCATGATTTTCATGATACGACCAGCCATTTATGTTCACCATACAGTCATGTTATGCCATACCAAATTTGGTATAAATTCCATTAACGATATGGCCAGGAGAGCACAAAGTCGTAGGCGGCTAGATAGATAGATAGATAGATAGATAGATAGATAGATAGATAGATAGATAGATAGATAGATAGATAGATAGATAGATAGATAGATAGATAGATAGATAGATAGATACGCTCAAAGTCGCCGAAGTTCGCTTACAAATGCTTCGCATTTAAAACTGCCAGGGGGGACCTCTTGTTAACACATGCATAAAACATTTAGAACAATGATACACAACTAAGGAAAAAAGAGCATGCGAATAGGATAAAACGAACGTATGAATGAATGAATAAACTTTATTTCAAGTCCGGCTCCTTCGGGCGAGGCGGGGGGAAAGAGGGTATTGCCCCCCTGTTCCATATGAAATTTATTATTCATACCGGTAGTAGTTAGAAATATATACATCCAAATACAAGTACACCAGTGATAGAACATATAACAAATTGAATAAGGTAACTATAGCAGCATAACACATACAAATCATTAACTAACACAGTTTAACGTCGTAACCTATATATGCATATACGAGGTGTGTTCAAAAAGAAACCGAATTGTTCCAATAGAGCGCCAACCGCCAGAGGGAGCGCGCAGCGGCTACTAACCATACGTATCAGCAAGCTTAAACAAGAAACTGTCATTTGCCGCGATTCGTTCTGACCGTTCTGACCGATTCGCTCTTCCTGTCTCTTAAGAGAGGCTTGAAAGGCTTAGTCGGGATTTGCGTGACCATATGGTCACGCAAATCCCGACTAAGCCTTTCAGTTTATACAGGTTTTAAAAACCCCGCCAAAATCACGGTAATACGCCTTGTGACAGCTCAGGGTGCTCCTTGGAGACATCATGTGGCATAAGTCTTTTGTGTTTACTGGGGAGCTGCTAAAACAGGCGTGAAATAGTGGTTCTATACTTCGGCGCGTCGGCATCCAAAATCCTTCGTGTAAACAGATTTCTTTGTAGTATTATTTTGTGCAATGGCGTGATGCATATGTCCCTTGTAGAGTACCTGCACTATGCAATTTCTGGTGAAAATTTGAACTAGATTAAGCAAAGTCTTGACCGCGAACCGACGTGTTGTTTTACGTGTTACCATATGGTCACACTAGGCCTTTAGGCTCTGTATTTTGGTTAAGTTCGTTTCTTCGTTTTACGATTCTTGTAGAGTGGGATTCCACTACACTCGCTTGTCAATTTATTGTATGCTCAGGATTACATTAAACGATACAGCCAGAATACTCGAAGAGGACGCTAAAGATGTGTCGGCTGTCTACATTGAGCTATCAGAGGCTACCACCTACTCAGACGAAGATTTCGCAAATAAGGATTCTGGTAGTCTCATAGACAACCTAAGTATATTAAATCATAACTGTTGGAATTTAACATCCGAAAACCACGACATGATTATTAGGGACGCCGTAGTGGAGGGCTCCGGTAATTTAGACCACCTCGCGTTCTCTGCACCTAAATCGTACGCAACCTAACTTGTAGGCAGGTTAGAGCAGGGGCTAAAATGGTGCTGACTGACGGCCGTCACATCGGCGGATGCGACTGTGATGAAGATGAAGCAGAGTATGAAGACCAAGGCGATGAATCACAAAGATCTGCTTAGGTGGAGGAGATAAAAGCCCTGACACGAAGTTATCTTCGAGGGCGCATAAGAAGATCCATGTGCCTCGCCCTAATGCCTGTACCCAATATAACTGCCTCACGGGGAGGCACTGACCAGATGAATGCGAACGTACATCCCTACCGGATTTCAATTCGTCGCAGGAAATGGTGGTGAGCGATATTGACTTTGCGACGTAGCCATAAGCAACGTGCGGTCCTTATGCTCAGCACATGATCTAATGTCACTCAGCTTGAATTCCGCTCGCAAATCCCTCAAAGCTACCTGACAAGACAGTATAACAAGGGAAAACGAAATGGCCGTCGAAGAACGTCGATGCTTGTTGACAGTGCGCCTTGTGGTCCATGAAGCGTGGAAACTTGGGCAAGTTGGTATGACATAATTAAATATACGAACAGCGCAACAGACAAAGACTGAAGGAGGTAACAACGCACAGAGCTGACTTTCAACAATCAATTGTTGATTGTTGAAAGTCAGCGCTGTGTGTTGTTACCTCCTTCAGTCTTTGTCTGTTGCGCTGTTCGTATATTCACTTGTGGTCCATATTTTGAATGACCAAACGGCCTGTCCACTGCGTTTAAGCTGCGCCTAACGGCAAAAGGCGCAAGCGCGCTACAGACAACTGCAACAGCACGGTGACCACACAGTGCAATAAATGCGACGTCGGCATGTGTATTGCGTGCTTCACGTCATTTTACAAAGAGTGCCCAACAAACCCCTAATTTTTTTTCGCGATGTGTCAAGGTCAGAAATAAAATTCTTCACTTTGTGATTTTTGCTGTAGCCTAAGGGTCTAGTGTGACCATATGGTAACGGGCCATGTTTTGTAAACTTTAAGAACTTTTCAGTGTGATTTATAGAGATGTAGATACCATAAAAAAAACCCTTCTGCTTTCACAAGACTCATAAAAAAAAGAAAGCGCTACCTAATGAGTTAAGGTCACGCCTATCATTTTCCTTTCCTCCGCTTGCTGCGTCGTCCTATATTAAGTTGAACCCTCATTGTAAGCCTCCAGGTTTCTGCTCCGTAGGTAAGTACAGGTAAGATGCAGCTGTTATTTACCTTCCTCTTGAGGGATAGTGGTAGATTACCATTCATGATTTGAGAATGCTTGCCGAATGTGTTCCACCCCATGCTTATTATTCTAGTTACTTAACTCTCATGGTTCGGCTCCGCGGCTAGTACCTGTGTTAAGTAGACGTATCCCTTTACAACTTCCAGCGTCTCGCCACCTATTGCAAAGCGCTATTATCTGCCGAGATTGTTGCACATTACTTTAGTTTTATGCATATTAATTTTCAGACCCACTCTTCTGCTTTCCATGTCCAGTTCAGTAATCATGACTTGTAATTCGTCCCTGAGTCCTCATCAGCAAATCGCAGGTTACTAAGATACTCTCCATTAACTCTTATCCCTAACTCTTCCCAATCTAGGGCCCTGAAAACCACCTGTAAACACGCGGTGAATAGCATTGGAGAGATCGTGTCTCCCTGCCTTACACATATATACACATACACTTAAATGCATATATTTATATTTAAACGGATAGACATGTATATGCAGACATATGTATTCAGGTGGCGCATGTGGTTAGTAAAAACTGTTTTTGATGCCGCCGGAAACAACGCAATGAAAGCCTTGATTTACTAACTGATGGTAGCGAATTCCAGGAAGAAATTTAAGAAAACCAGGCTTTCATTTTTTCATAGTTAGTGTTTACTATTGGAAGCAGACGGTTACTATTTTCAGAAAACCGTCTGTTATTAGTATTGTGAAGATGTGCAAGGGAAAGTATGCCAGTGGGAATGTCACCGATTCTACTTCTGAATAATAAAATACCAAGTTTGAGTTGAAAGGTGGAAATGAACGGCAGAATTTCCAGAGTGCTAAAGAGGGGTGCTGCTGATGCTACGTACGAGCTATGCGTGATAATGCGGACTCCTCTTTTCTGAAGGTGAATGAGTGATGTCAGGTGTGTGGTGTACGTATTCGCCCAGGATGAAATGCAGTAAAGTGACTGAATGAAATCATAGTACAGTGATTTTAGAATATGTTGCTGAGAACAACATCTTGTGAGAATGAGAACGCGGATGCCAAAAGCAGCTTCCTTGACGACAGAATTTACATGAACGTTATATTTAAGTTGAGGGTCTAGTGTGACACCTAGAAAAGTAATGAACTTTGATGGGTTAATGACGCAGTTATTGATGTATATTTCAGGTGTTATTGTAACGTTTCTGGGGAGGAATGAAATAACATACAAGTTGTTTTAACAAGATTGACTTTCAATAAATTGTGTATGCGCCATGCTACAAGATTCGCGACATCAGTGTCTAATTTTTGTAGTAGTTTGTTAAGAACTTTGTCACTAGAAAATATCGTAGTATCATCCTGCATAAAGGATGCAGTCAGAAAAATTAAGCGATGATGGTAAATCATTAATGTAGATAACGAACAAGAGAGGTCCTAAAATTGAGTTGTGGAACTCCCTAGCTAGTTGATATTTTAGGGGATAAAACACCGCCATTGTAGACAACCTGTGTTCTGTTAGCGAGGCAGCTTTGTAACAGGGATAAAGTAGGCCCTCAAATCACCAGGCATTCAATGTTTTGCATGCAAAATCGAGTGGTTAATGGTGTCACAAGCTTTAGTTCGATCAATAAATACCACCCCTGCCCATCGCCCATAATCGATAAACTGTTTTATGTCATCAGTTAGTTTTATCAGTGCTAATTTCGGTAGATAACTTAGCACGGAAACCAAGTTGCTTAGGTGACAAGAGGTTAAACGTTTTTAGGTAGTCCCTTAGGCACTTAACAATGACCTTCTCAATAACCTTACTAAACAGTGTGAGGATGGTGATAGGGCGATAATTAGAAAAAACATTTCAGCCTCCCTTTTTGAATACAGGTGTTACTTTTCCTTGTTTAAGGATTGCAGAAAAAAAGATAGAACGACGTGCGGTGTTAATAAGATCCTAAAGCACAGACGATCAGTCATGGACAACGAGCTTGACTTTGGGTGGATAAATTGAATCAAGGCCATTTCCTGTGGTCTTCAAACCTGTTATAGTGCGAAGAACTTCATCAGGTGATGTGGGTTTCAAGAAAAACGAGTGAGGTAAGCGAGACAACGAAGGCAAGGTAGTGACAGTCGATGCTGAGTTGTTGAAAAATGATTCATTGAATGAAGTGGCAATTGCGATAGGGCAAGTAAGAAGGCTGGTGCCGTCCGAAAATTCTGTCGCAAGTGCATCTGGCTGATCAAGATTTAAGAATTCCTTAATTACGTTCCAATTTTTCTACTGGCCGGCAGGCTCGGCTTGCCGGTCCCTACGTGGGACTGAGCCGGGTGCGCGACCCAGTCGCGTTCTGCAGGACACAATAAAGTTATTTTCCTTCCTTCCTTCCTTCCTTCCTCATTCGCATTTTCGAGCACTTCATTTTGATAGTAGGTTCGCTTGGCTTTTTTAAGTGGGACGGTAAGAGTTTGTGAATATAGTTTAAAGCGGGCCCTGAGGGGCAGGTTGATTGACTCAAGTTTTACTTTTTTGTAAAGACTAACTTTTTTTTATGCGGCACAGCAGTCCTCTAGTAATCCATTTGTTTCTAGGGGTTGACTACTAACGTGATATGATGGATACAGATGTACGCGAGTTTATGATACTTCGTTTCTCAGTCAAAGTATTAACGCTTTGTTCAATACCTTGACTTGCTTCTTGGCTTCTTGCGATAATTTTCCCCAGTCCGAGAGGGATACCGAATCAACGGGTTTCGCAGAATCGAAAGAACATCTATTGACCATTTTATTTTTGCAATTAGTTTGTGTATTTAATAAGAGAAAAATTAGATAATGGTATGTCAGATTAAAATTGACCACACCAGCCTTTTAAGCAGACATAACGTTGCATAGTTAGGACTGTGCAGCGCTCACAAGAGGGACAAGGGACAGAAGAAGTGTACGAGATATGCGCTGACTCAGAACTGAATTTTTATTCCGAAAAACACGAAAAAGTAAACAAAAAGGCATCATCGGGTCACATGATTTGTCATCTGAAGGAAAAACGAAAAGATCATCCCTAGCTTCTACCCCGCAACATAGCATGCGCACTACGAGTTTTTTAAGTCGCGTTGCCGCACGTGCTGACCAAAAACTCGTATTCCCTGTCCCAATGGTCTGCTAAATGCCCTCCCGACAATGGTCTGCTAAATGGGAATGCGTATCAAAATACGCATTCCCATTTAGCAGACCATTGTCGGGAGTGCGGGTGTAGTCCACACGTTACAGATACCATGGTTTTTTCCAGGCATAAAAAGCAGCTTGCCCGAGAAATTATAGAGGCCTTCAACATTAGAAGAAGCTATGAAAGATGCGTGAGCCAGCCATCGATAAAGCTTTGGGATAGGCAATACGACTTTTTGGTCAGCACGTGCGGCAACGCGACTTAAAAAACTCGTAGTGCGCATGCTATGTTGCGAGGTGGCAGCCAGGGATGTTCTTTTCGTTTTTCGTTTGGAGCACAAATGATGTGACTCGATGATATCTTTTTGTTTGCTTTTTCGTGTTTTTCGGAATAAAAATTTAGTTGTGAGTCAGCGCATGTCCCGTGCACTTCTGTCCTTGTCCCTCTTGTGAGCGCTGCACAGTCCTAACTATGAATCAATACCGAACTTGCTCAATTTTCTATTCTAAGACATAACGTTACTGAGTACATGGTCAATTAGTGTGTTCCGACCGGAAGGAGCAGGTCGTGCCGGAGAGTCCAGGGGAGATTCCAAATTATGCCCCATCAAATAGTTAGAGTATTGAACACAACTATCGTTAACATTTGTAATGTTAATGTTAATATCGCCTAAAATGGTCACATTATAATTTTCGGAAAGAAACGAACTCGGTATATCATCAAGTTCAAGACAAAAGTCACCGTAATATGTTGATGGGCACCAGTAAATTGAACCAATCATTATTCTTTTGTTAGACGGAAGGAAATCACGATCAAATGTGAGCCAGACGGATCCGCATTTCGACACAAAAAATGCGGTATCAGTATGTCGTCTATATGACAACGCGTTAAAAATGAAAATGGCTGATCCATAATGATTGTCACCCCGGCGATAAAAAAACTCAGTGCGATAAAAAAAAAACTAGTCCTTCCCGCGTTCCACACCACCACAGCGCATGCGCGTCCCCTCCCCCTCTCCTTCCTCTCCAAAATCACCCCCTTTCTCTCCTCTAGGAATCCTCTACTCTACGGAGCGGCCCCCCACGTCCCCTCCCGCTATCTCTCCTCTCCTACGCTCACCCCCTTTCTCTACTCAATGAATCGTCTACTCTACGGAGCGGCGCGCGCGTCCAGAGCACATGCGCATTCTCTCCTACGCTCACCCCCCTTTCTCTGCTGTAGGAATCTTCTACTCTACGGAGCGGCGCCCGCGTCCGACATCCCCACAGCGCATGCGCGTCCTCTCCCCCTCTCTCCTACGCTCACCCCCCTTTCTCTACTGTAGACATCCTCTACTCTACCGAGCGGCTCCCGCGCCCCACAGCGCATACGCGTCCTCTCTCTCTCCTCTCCTACGGTTCCCCCCCCGTTCTCTCCTTTAGGAATCCTCTACGGAGCGGCGCGCGACAGCTGGTGCGACAGCTGCATACTCCGCTGGGGGGCACGAAGGTAGTTCCGTGGTATAAGAATGACGGAGCGCGCCTCATTCTCTCTCCTGTGCAGCGCCGCGATGAGCGCCCGGGCCGCGAAACGAGAGCGGCGACGTTTCTCCCGCTCAAGCTAACCATCTCCCCGCTGCTTCGCATCCACACATGGTTCCCTTTAGCGGGAGATGGGGAAGTTTTTTTTTTTTCTTGGCCTTTGAAGCAAATTCAGCTTTTTTTTTTTTTTTTTTTTTTTTTTTTTTTTTTTTTTTTTTTTTTTGCCGAGAACAAAAACGCGCAATATTGTTCGGACCATTTTTAGCAGGGACCCTGTGAATCAATCGCTGCAGGACTCACTGGAAGACTAATATTTTCTGTTATCTGTTGCAGAATTGCTTCTGAGTTTTCGCTTTTTCTTTCCGGAACACCTTTCATTTCAACGTTGTTCATGCGGGAGTATTCCTGCAATTCAGCAACATATTTTGTTAGCTGCTCATTTCTTCGAGAAAGCTCTTTATTTTCCTGGGACGCCGCTGTTACGCAATTACGCAATTAAACATGGCGACGCTGTTACGCAATTACGCAACTTCCTTGCATAATTAATCCAAGTCTCTGGGTAGTTTTGCATAAGTGGACAAGTTCACCGACGAGTTCAAGATATGTTATCTAAGTTGCAACCGACGGTTCCTTAGAATGCGTAATATATGAAAGAAAAACGCAAGGGTTCTTAGGTGGTCTAGTTGGTTCATGAACATTGTGGCGGAACAGCGCTGACTATCAACTGAGTTGATAGTCAGCGCTGTGTTCTCTATATTCTTCGTCCCGTCATTTGCGCTGTTCGCCACAATCGAAAGAAAAGCACTCTTTTATCCCTGTTTATCGCATGTTGCTGTAGTTCCATACGGAATAAAAATCTACGATCCCTTCATACTGTCGTACGGCGAAGCTGTCTATGCGTGATGATCCCCTTGCGACATTCCTTGCCGAGGCGAAAACAGCGCGCACTTGACGAGGACGGACCGAGGAACGACAAGTGCCTCGGTCCGTCCTCGTCAACTGCGCGTTGTTTTCGCCTCGGTATGCACAACCAACTATACTCCCTCTCAGAAGTACCTTGCAGCACTGTGGAAGCTGCACGGCTTCTTAGCCAATAGGAAAGGCGAAAGCCCCTAAATACGTGTTCATCCGCGCCGCGTCGTCTGCTGATTGTCTCTTTGGCGTCGGCTCGCCTACCTTGTCGATACTTGCTCCCTGCAGTAGCGCTTCGGGAACGCCACCTCCCCGTTTATTTGATGTTCAGACACCCACTTGTACAGGGCGCGTTCGCTGGCGTTTGCGAGGAACGCGGTTCTTTTTATAGTAGCTTTCATATTGGCGCTTTCACCGGGTTCTTTTTTGACAGCACCAAATGCATTTAGCGCTATTAATCCTGCTTCTTTCGGAAAATGCTGGATGTTTGAGCTGAAACGCTCCGCAGGTTCAGTCGACGCACTTTCAGCGGCCATCACATACCATTCTTGAATGGAACAGCAAATTATTGGCACAGAAAACAATATAGACATTCAGGGTGTTTCGCATCGTCAACGCATAACCAACGCCAATGATGTGGTGCCACCTGTTTAGTTGCCATCGAACTACTTTTTGCGCTCGGCACCGCCTCGGTAGTCTTAGCATCATCAAAACAAACGAGCGATCTAAATAATGGCGAAAAAAGGTACCTGATGCTTTGCCCTGAGCGTTAGATGAGACTAAGCGATGACAGATTACACCGCTTATTTCTTGCTCTCCTGGCAGAGAGCCGGTATGAAGCACGAATTCGGATGGAAGCGGATGGACTGGGCTCTATGGGGGGCAGCCATGTTGCTATACGTCATTGCGGTTAGGGTGGTTATTACGGTTGTCCGTCTGCAATATTTTTAGAAAATGCGAAGTGCATTCATGGAGAGCATAACGCAACACGTACAGCTCTAATGCATCATGCAAGAAGCACAGTTAAAACCCTCGTGCCTTGTTGATAATGAAACAATCACGCCCAGAACTACATTATGTGCTGCGCAAAGATGCTGTCTGTGTACTCCTCGTAGCTTTGGCAGTGCTGCAAGGTAGTTGTGAGATGGAGTATAGGTCGAGATGTGTTATTCCAGGGCATTCCTTGCAGTGGCTGCCCTGGGCAGTGGCGGCAACCACTCGTTGCAGTGTCGCCTCCGCTTCGCGAGCTCGCGACGCTGCGTCTTCGGTACGCGGATTGGCTAGCGAGATCACGTGATACCGTGCATCCGCCACGAGTTCTGAAATGCACGTGCTTACGCCTAACTAGTCAAAGCGAGATCACTTTACCTGCCGGCTCAGCCGCTGGGTTTCTTCGGACGCCGATTACTACTACCACTACGGCACAGGCTAGCCAATGACAGCATCGTTCTAAAAAAAATGCCAGGCCTGCGAGGAAAGCGCAGCACAATCACAGCAAAATCTGTAAGAGCAGGGGCGGCGCCAGTGGGGGGGCACGGGTGGGCTGGAGCCCCCCCCCCCCCCCCCCCCAGAATTCTCACCTGCCCCCCCCTTTGCCCCCCAAGAGCCCGAAAGCTTACCCAAGGGAGGCGGTATGAAACAAAATGTCAAATTATTGGAAATTTTTTATCACAAGCTATTACACACTCGCCTGTGATAAACAGACACTTGAAATACAGCGCGAACAGGCGCTATAAGAAAAGAAATGGCTCCGACTGATAGTAGATCTATAAAAAGAGTCCACAGTTTGCAGTTCGGTCTGCTTGCGTGAACCAGCAAGTTCGTGTCTCGGATGCGAGATCCTCTTTTCGAGGCGCTTTCCCCTCACAGACCACTACCGCAGAGAATAAGCTTCGCCCTGCTGGGGTCGCATAACCGCGAGCGCTGGGTAACCCAAGACAGCCGGCATATACCACGCAAGATGCACGTGTCGTCCATAAGCGGACTAAAACACCGGCGCAGCAAACAGCGTGGGCTCGAAACCGTAGATGTTCATATACGGAGCCGGTTTCAATACCTTTTCATGCTAACTCTGTTCGGCAACTGGGCAGAGTTGAACCTTGGCCATTCGGAGATCCCAGGCGCATCACTGGAAAGCAGTATAACCGAAGCAAGAACACACAGCACGCGGGATACGCGTGTCGTCTTTCGGCGGTGCCAAAGCGGCACGTCCAATCAACAAAGCGGACAAATTGCCGCGGTGTTCGATTCGTTTGCTCGCTCCCGCTGTGTAAGACAAATACTTTTTTCTTACACTATGGGAGTATTTTCTTACACCATGCTCGCTCCCAAGCAGTGCTCGTGTCACGGGAGGAAACGCCAGCCCGTCTTGCCGCCACTCCAACGTGCGGTCTACCCTACAGGACATGGGTTGCCTCAGTATGTCGCAGAAAAGGTCTATTGCCGACTTTTTCTCGACTTCGAGGAAGCGGGCCACGCAAAAAGGCGTCCCCCCCCCCCCCCCCCGAGCTTTCTGCTTCAACAACAGAAGATTAGGAGACGCTTCAGGAACAAGAAAATTATCAGTGCTCTGTTTCGATTCCGCTTGAAGAGACTGTGTATAGCATCGCTTCGACGACGCTTGCCCGTCCTCGTCGATGCATATGGACAGCGAATCTGACGAGCTTTCCGCATCGTGTGCAGCAAGGGATGAATCTGATTCTGCGACAGAATTCACTGCCTCTGATGTGGATGTCGACTTGCGCATAAGACTTGCCAGGCGTCGTGGGTTTCCTACACGCAGGTGAAGTCGGGGGGGGACAAAGCAAGTCGGTTGCAACACATCTCAGCGACGCGTACTCCAGGGAGGTGCAGGAAAATCGCCTCTATATAGCGAGAGCCGCAGATATACTGCGATTGATTGCCGTACAGGGAATCGCTCAGAGGGGCCACGATGAAAGTGCCACAAGTGAAAACAATGGAAACTTCGTTGAGCTCTTGAACTTGTTTGCTAAATACGACGTCATTGTAGGAAAGAAACTGCAGGTTGGAGCAGCGAACGGGAGGTACGTTCATCATTCGATACAAGACCAGGTCCTCGAAATTCTCAGCCACGTATTACATTAACAAGTATAAAGGAAGAGATGAAAAGCTCCCAGTGTTTCGCACTTATCGTCGATGAAACCAAGGACCTAAGCAAGACGGAACAGTTATCAGTTGTAGTAAGGTACTACGTCAATGGGGCTGTCTTTGAGCGGTTCCTTGGATTCCGCAACGCTGAGCAATTGGATGCAAAGTCGCTGCTGAGCAACGTAAAGGAAACGTTGAATCGCTGCGGCATTGATCCTCAGCTGTGCATATTGCTCAAACATATGACGGCGCAAGTGTCATGAGCGGCACCTCAAGGGGCGTCCAGGCGCTGCTCAGGCAGGAAGTGCCGCAGGCAGTGTACGTACATTGCATGAACCACCGCCTCAATCTTGTCATCTTTTGGAATGCCTTTATGTCTTCCTAACTGGATCTGCAGTTCACTCCCTGTATGTAGATGTGCAAAAATGATTGTCTTTGTCAGTGACAGAGCTGCAGCGTCTCAGCGATACACGATGGGCCTGCCAGATAGCGGCTTGCACAGCTGCAATGAAAAGCTTTCCTGCCATCCTTGTATGTCTCGCGGAAGTCATTGCTACAAACTGCAGGCGCGCAACGGAAGCTGGGGTTCTGCTTGAGCAAATGAACTTCTCGTTTCTCTTCCACTTAAGCCTGTTTAAAAAGGTTCTCAGCCGCCTTAAGGTTCTTTCGGACTTATTGCAAAGTAGAGACTGCAATCAGGCATGCTTCATGGCGCGCACTGTCATTGACGAGTTCTCCGAAATGAGAAATTTGCAGAGCGCATATGACAATGTATGGGCGCAAACCTGCAGTATTTCTGAGGAGAACGGGGTGCCCCAAAAGGAACAGCAGAGAAAGAAGCGCCTTCCGCTCCATTTAGAGCAGTGGTACTGAGTGAAGGACGGCCCGTTGAAGAAGAGTCTCCAGATTCAAAGGAAACATTCAGAGTCAAAGTTTTTCTGCCCGTTTTGGACCACCTCATTGTGGCACTGACTAGGCGTTTCACGGAAAATAATGATGTACTCTGCGGAGTCAGCGCCCTCCACCCGCGAAGTGAAAATTTTGTGGACATCTCCTTACTCAAGCCTTTCGCTGAGCACTATGCATGTGACTTCGACAGCGTTGAAGTTGAGTGTAAGTTGATAATAAAACTTCTTCAGCGCATCGAAGCCGAAAGAAAGTGCAAGATAGAAACATTGCTGCAATTGGTGACTGTACTGGGAGAGTATAAGTTAGCCTTTCACGAACTGCACAAGCTAGGTGTTATCGCTGTGACGATACCGGCATCGTCGTCGTCTTGCGAGCGCATATTTTCGTGCCTTCGAAGACTGAAGACTTATCTTCGCAGCAAAATGACCAACAACCGTCTGAGCGACCTAGCTGTGCTTGCGATCGAGCGATCTCTTGCCTATAAGATAGATCTTCAGCGTGTTGTTGACATGTTCGATGCTGCACACAGTAATCGACGTATACGTCTGCACTAGTGTGCTGGTAAATGAAACCCTATTGTACCTCTGCGGCGCTTTCATGGGAAAATTGTTCGGGCACGGGCATATACAAGTGAAACCCGCTTCACAATCGAATAATCCCGGCCGTGTTTTGTCTTGTGCTGTCACAGCGCAGGTATTGGCACCTGTGGTAGGGAAGAAGTCTTCGAGCACTTTCTGTGTCTGTGTCCTCGCTTTGAAACAAACTGCAAAAGCTGCTGTCCGAGGCCGTGTCGGTGGCCTCGCTCGGGTGGTCAACAGTGCATTGTCGGAGCGCTGACACTCGCGTTTGTGAAAGCTGGTGTACTGTTTAGTCAGATGGGAAATTACTGACATGCCTATGCGTGATCTAGTTTCACAGGTCTATCGTCTCTTTGTTTTTGTTATTCTTTCGCTAGAAGGTTTCTTGTTATTCTTTTCCCATTCCCAACGTTTAGCACCACCAGGAGGCGCAAGAAGTGTGTTCTAACTTTTTTTGCAGTCTAGTGCCTCTTTAGTAAACTTGAAATTGATATGAACTTAGTTAGTGGTGTTAGTTATCTCTGATGCTCTGAAATGACTCTTTCGAAGCTATATTGTGATCAAGTAAACTCGTGTTATTTTGTTGCTGCTGGTTACCTAGTTTAATTTTTTTTGTACTGCATTTTGTGTATGGGCTGTTTGACGCACTGTATGAATTTCCATTTAGCTAGCAAAAGCGCAGCTGTGTTAACGCGCTAAATATTAATTTGTATCCTACTGCGTTTCTCGAATATCTTACTTACACTGGCGTGTTTAGAACCTGGGCCTTTAGCCCAGCCAAACGGTTTACGCCCCCCTGCCCCCCCCCCCGAAGGAACTCACTTTTCGTGGTTGCCCCCCCCCCCCCCCCCCTAGTGAAAAAATCCTGCCGCCGCCCCTGTGTAAGAGCAAAATTTCAAGACCTCATTGTACACCCTTTTGGGGATACCAATACAAGTACACTTGCATGGTACCCATTGCGCCCTAAATCATAATTTTGGTCAAGTTGGAAGCGCCCGCTACGCCATTATTCGCCATTCTGCGCAGAAGGCGGGGTACCCGCTACACATCCGGCAGGCAGTATGTGCGCGAGTTCGTGTTGTGTAGTTTCAAGCTAACTGTTCATCAAGCTCTTTCTCGATCTTCTTTCTTCTCTATCCTTTCATTTCTATTATTCCCCCCACCCCACGTGTAGGGTAGCCAACCGAACCAAAGCTTGGTTAACCTCGCTGCTTTTCCTCTTCGTTTCTCTCTCTTTCTCTCTCTCGTTGATGCGGTGACTGATGGCGATGAAGAACTATGCCTACGTCCTTTGTAATCGGTTGGAAGATTTCAACGACCCAGTAGTTCTGTAATTCGCATTGTGCGACACGTGGTCGTTATTTTACTACCATACCACGCTTTACTACGTACGTTACTGTGAGAGAGAGAGAGAACTTTATTGAGATCCTGAGGAAGCTGATCACAGGGGCCTTATGGGCTTCCTTGGCAACGAATACGAGTACACTTGCGAGGCTCCCATTACGCTATAAATCATAAATTTTGTGAAGTAGGGAAGCATCCAATATGTCATTATTGGTCATCTGGGAGAAGCGTGGTACCCGCGACACACCAGTAAGGCATTACATGCGCTTTGTGGATGCGGTGGCTGATGACAATGAAGAAGTATGGCTGCGCCTTTTGTAATCGGTTGGAAGCATTCAACGACCAGTTAGCATTATGTGACGCCTGCTTACAGGATTGACATTCTGTGACTCCTTTATGTTATTTTACTCTTCTACCATGTTATATTACGTACGTTAACGTCGTTACTTTCCGACATGAAGCCTGTACAGGCTCTTTTTGCGAAGTTTCAAGTACTCGAATGGTTCTGGGGTAGAATACTGGGCTGCCACGGAGAGGATCCAGGTTCGAACCCAGTGCCATCATGAATATGTTTGCTTATTTCAATTTTCAACACGAAAGTGTTTTATGCCGGGGTCTACCAAGGCTATAGTGACGTATTCCCGTCACGGATATGACGTTGATAAAATGGACGCTAACGCATGAGAAAGAAAAAGCTAAGAAAAAGGTCCCCCGCCGGGAATCGCACCTATGACCTGTTGGCCCGTGACGATAAGCGCCCGGCACTGCGCCAACTTGGCTCACGAGGCAGTCGCACGACATTCCACAAACGCGCCTTCTAATCTCTCAAACATTCTCCCACGCACGGTGTTCTTTGTTGTAGAACACTGCACGGGCTGAGTCTACCCGCAAACCAGGGCCCGTCCCGGCCCTTTCACGGCGGGCCCGGGCCGGGCTCGGGTTTGAGGTGGCGGACTCGGAACGGGCCGGGCCTCGACTTTTCTGAATTCTTAAATGGACAGCAGTGAAACACTGAATCGGTTTGGACTGATAATGTGTACTCTGAGAACTTGAATATCATTCATTTTACTACCGCAAGTTTATTAACATAGGAAAACCTCAAGGTCAATGTTCCATTTTATAACATCGCGCTGAAATCTGCGCGCGTGCCCTCACAGATTTTAAAAAGCCTGTATTCGTCGTATTTTGGTGGCACCGGCTCGTCTAAATTTCCTGAAACTTGGTATGTTAACTTTATTGTCTACTCAGAGGACAATTTACTTCCGTTTTATCGATTAGAATCTACGTAGGCCTCGGTCGACGCCGTCAGAATCTATGACGAGACGACTTCCGCTGCGCGAATTTCAAGGTGGCGTCGCCACCCGCAATTTCACGCTTACCAATTAAGTATTGTCACGGCGAGCGTGGTTATTTTGGAATTGTAAAAGAGTAATTTACTGATAATAGCAAAATTATTATTCTTTTTAGTGTCCCTTTAAGTGTATTGCAAAGACGTTGCGCATACATATATGTTTCACATTTTATCCAGAAAAAAATGCTTCTTGTATGTGGGGCAAGCTATTCGGAGTTCTATGATGGACAAGTACTGAACTTTTTTTGCTTCTTGCGCATTGAGCTACTTGATTTATCTGAAACGAGCTAGCTAAAAGTAAATATACCAGACGCTGACATAGTTAACATCTGGCTATTCTGGGGTTTATTCGAATTCTTTATTACTTTATTGTGATAGCAAATACGTAGACACTCTCGGCTGGTTTTTGCCGTTGGCGTCGCCGTGATCTCCCCTATATGTATATGTATCTATATGTTTATAAAAGCCACAAAGAAAATAATTCAGAAAAAATGTTTCCGACACGCGGCATCGAATCAGGGAATCTCGCTCCGCAGCGCGCGGCGCTAACCGCTGAGCCACGAAAGCGCACGTGCTTCAACGTTGAAACTTCGAGCTATTTATACACAGCGTGTTTTCAGCATTAGCAGCGAGATGGCGCAAAGGGCCCGCACGGCGGGGCTTTAGTTCTGCGCGCCGCTCGTCGCGACGCGTGCGCTCATGCGCTCATCTCCCACGCGTACTTTGCCCCATGGGGGGTAGACGCCCGTGCGCGCGCGCGATTATCTCGCGGTGGGGGAGAATTGTACGTCTTGGGCTTTCGCCGGAACGATTGTGTTGTAGTTACCGAGCGCACGAAGGTAACTTCACTCGCTGCAGTCCTCCCGTTTGCGAAAAGGGCACGCTTTTCAAACACAGCGAAGTAACAGCTGTGTCACTTGTTTGTTTGTGATCGTCTGTGCCTGTGAATACGTTTCGTGCGTCGTTTTGTTTGAGCAGCGCGTTAAGTGTCTAGCTGTGAACGTTGTTAGTTCGCTCTCGTCCTGTGTGTGTGTGTTGTTTTCGTGCTTCATGTGTGCGTGAGGAGCGCGCTGCACGTTTCGATCTGCTTGCCACTAGTCGGGAAACAATCTTGAATGTTCCAGCCCTGCACTAAACCGAAAGGACTGCAATGGAGTCTCGTTACATAGAATCCCTACAAAAAAATCACAGCATATCCACGGAGTGAATGATGATGAGTGGGCGAAGCTCTGGAGGTTCATCGGTAAACCGTGAATTTTCGTCCAGTACATCATCAAAGACGTGACAAACACTGTGTGTATATTGTTATGTGCCACTTACCTAGAGGACGAAGAAGTGGAGGACGGGTTCGCTCCTGTTGTTCGCCATCTTGGCTGTTGTGGCTCTGATCACTCTGATCGTGTAAATATTGTAAATACACCCTTTTTCTGTCTCCCCGTAACATATTTGGTGGAGGTGCGGGGTATATCCGAAGCACACCACGGAACTTCGCAGCGGGCGTCTTCTTGGGCAATCCGACATGTCGACAGGCACCCCCGTTGATCCAGCCCCCGCTATGCCAACTGAACCCAGCCACGTCGTCGTGACCCATCTGCGAGACCCTGGCACCTTCTGCGGAACCGATAAAGTGCACGTCGAAAAGTGGCTGGCCGACTACGAGCGCGCCAGCAAGACCAACCGGTGGGATCCGACTTTGATGCTAGCAAATGTCAGCTACTACCTCAGAGGAACGGCTAGTGTGTGGTTCGACACGCACGAGGAGGAGCTGACCAGTTGGGATGTATGCAAACAAAAGATGAAAGGCCTCTTCGGGAAGCCTATTGCACGCCAACGAGCCGCCCAGAAAGAACTCTCGTGCCGTGCGCAAACCTCGACAGAGCCGTACATGGTGTATATACAAGATGTCTTAGCCTTGTGCCGGCAAGTTGACGACAAAATGCCCGAAGCCGACAAAGTAAGCCACATTCTTAAAGGCATCGCCGATGACGCCTTTCACTTACTAGTCTATAAGGACTGCTCCACCATTGACGACATCATCCGGGAGTGCCGACGCTTCGAAGAAGCGAAAAGCCGTCGAGTCACGCAGCAATTTGTCCGGCTTCCTAACACCGCCGCCACGTCGTCGTGCGAAAACGTCCACCTCCAGCCACCGCCCAGTACCGAAGACTTCCTGCGTCTTGTGCGGCGAGAGATTGAGGCAGCATCCCCATCTGCTCCGCAGGTGCGTTCTTACGAGGAGACCCGCCCGACAGTGTCATTGATCTAGGCCGTCGTACGCGAAGAACTGGCGAACGCGGGTATCCAGCCCATATGTGCCCTAAGTCGTCCCGTGGTCAGCCCTGTCCCACCTTACCGCCCACAGTCGACCTATTCCAGATACCGTGATCCGAACCAGTGGCGGACGCGTGATGACAGGCCGATATGCTTTAACTGCAATGGGGTAGGCCACATTTCTCGCTATTGTCGTCATCGTCGGCCATCGTCTCCTCGTGCCCCGTACCGTGCAGGGGACACTCGACCCTCACCTTTTCACGGCCGCGAAGACCCATCAGACCTTGATGCCCAAACTCCAGGCTCCGCGATACGACCGCTCGCCGTCCCCGCAGAACCAGCGACGTCCTCGGTCACCTTTCCCCCGTCGCTCACCTTCACCGTACCCTCGCCGCCCCTCCTCGGAAAACTGACCAGTGCAGCTCCCGGAGGTGATGCTTCATTGACCTACCGACCCGGAAATCCTCTGTTGACTCTGGCTACCCGACAAAACATTTTGGATGTAGAAGTAGATGGCATGCCTGTGTCGGCGCTCATCGACACTGGTGCCCAATTATCAGTCATGAGCGCTCACCTTTCTCGTCGCCTCCGCAAGGTCCTTACGCCCGCCTCATCACCTCTTGTCCGTGTAGCCGATGGCAGTACACCTTGCGTTCTTGGGATGTGTACTGCGCGTGTGAGTTTCGATGAGCACAAGACCTCGATTCTCTTCGCTGTTCTGGACGACTGCCCCCATGACCTGATCCTCGGCCACGACTTTCTGAGCACGCATTCTGCCCTTATCGACTGTTCTTCTGGCTTTTTACAGTTACAGCTTCCCGATATGCCTGATATGCCTGACCACACCATCGCGTCGCCATCACGTTTATGTGTGGTCCAGTTCGTGCACTTGCGACCAGGTACGGCGACTTGCATCTCGTTTGCCCCAGACCCTCCGGTACGTGATGGCGACTACCTGCTTACCCCTTCCTTGGACGTTCTTCTGACGCGACGTGTACCTCTTCCGCACTCACTTGTGACTGTTTCTGCGAACCACGCATGCATGCCTGTACTAAACTTTGGACGTTGCGCACAATTGCTTCCCGAAGGTATCACACTGGGCACTATATCCCCTTTAGACGCACACGAGCCTGTTGCCCTGGCCATTGACGCGCCACAGCCAGCGTCAGGCCGCCTAGCCGCTAGCGCAACACTTGATGACCCATTCGACGACATGATCGCCCCGGACCTTTCCCCTTCCCAAAGCCAGGACCTACGCCTTTTGTTGGCGTCATACAGCGATGTTTTCGATTTTGCCTCGCCCCAACATCTCTGGTAACACATCGTATTGATACCGGGGATGAAAGACCCATTCATCGCCGTCCTTACCGTGTCTCTGCGACCGAGCGCACCGTCATTCAAACGGAAGTCGACAAAATACTCGCTAAGGACATCATCGAGCCATCTTCGAGTCCTTGGGCGTCGCCTGTGGTTCTCGTAAAGAAAAAAGACAACACCTGGCGGTTCTGCGTCGACTATCGGCACCTTAACAAGATCACCAAGAAAGACGTCTACCCTTTGCCGCGAATAGACGACGCCCTTGATTCTCTTCATGGCGCACGGTACTTTTCTTCCATAGACCTTCGCTCAGGCTATTGGCAAATTGCTGTCGATGAAAATGATAGGGAGAAGACCGCCTTTATTACACCGGATGGGCTCTACCAGTTTAAAGTCATGCCCTTTGGGTTGTGTAACGCGCCAGCAACATTTGAGCGCATGATGGACTCCCTACTTCGGGGTTTCAAATGGTCCACATGCCTCTGCTACCTCGACGATGTCGTCGTTTTCTCGCCTACGTTCACAAGTCACCTGCAACGCTTGTCGGCTATTTTGCAAGCCTTTCGCACCGCAGGTCTTCAGCTCAACTCTTCAAAATGCCGATTTGGCCGTCGAGAGATCACCGTGCTTGGCCACCTTGTTGATGCTGCGGGTATACGACCAGACCCAGCAAAAATACGCGCCGTTGCGAACTTCCCAACTCCACGTTCTTCCAAGGACGTTCGCTCTTTCTTTGGCTTATGCTCCTATTTTCGCCGCTTTGTTAAAGATTTTGCAGCGATTGCACAGCCCCTGACGTGCCTTCTTAAAAAGGACGTCCCCTTTTCTTGGGGTCCTCCCCAGGCGTCGGCCTTCTCTCATCTCGTCAACCTACTCACGTCGCCCCCCTGTGTTGGCCCATTTTGACGACTCGGCACCCACTGAAGTACGTACCGATGCTAGCGGTCATTGGCATCGGCGCTGTTCTCGGCCAAAGTCAACGTGGTCAGGATTGTGTTATTGCATACGCCAGCCGCCTTCTTTCCGCAGCTGAAAGGAATTACTCGATAACAGAGAGAGAGTGCCTCGCTCTTGTTTGGGCCGTCGGGAAATTTCGTCCATATCTGTACGGCAGACCCTTCACCGTTGTCAGTGATCACCACGCCCTCTGCTGGCTGTCTTCTCTTAAGGATCCCACTGGTCGTCTTGGTCGTTGGGCATTACGACTGCAAGAGTACACGTTCACTGTCGTCTACAAGTCTGGCCGCCTGCATCAGGACGCCGACTGCCTGTCCCGTTATCCCGTAGACCCACCAGAACCTTCGGCGAACGATATCATTCCATCTGTGCTCACCATAGCTGACCTCGTCAACATTTCTGCTGAGCAACGCCGTGACCCGACTCTCCGCAAGATCACTGACCGCCTCAATTCAACGGCTCGCCCGACTCATCCCTTCGTCTCTTCGTGCTACGCGATGGCACCATGCTTCGTCGCAGTTTGATGCCTGACGGCCCTGACCTCTTGCTTGTGATTCCGGCACACCTTCGTTCGACTGTTCTGGCCCAGGTTCACGATGTGCCAACAGCTGGGCAACTCGGCATTTTCCGCACGTACGATCGTGCTCGCCGTAGGTTCTACTGGCCAGGAATGTACAGATCCGTACGTCGTTACGTAACATCTTGCGACCTTTTTCAGCGCCGGAAGAAGTCGACACTACCGCCAGCTGGCTATCTTCAGCCTCTCGAGGTCCCATATGAGCCATTTCATCGTGTCGGCCTCGGCTTGCTTGGTCCGTTCCCTACGTCTGTCTCGGGAAATCGATGGATCGCCGTTGCCACGGACTATGCCACGCGGTTTGCCATTACTCGCGCACTTCCAACCAGCTGCGCGACCGACGTAGCAGACTTCTTGCTCCACAACGTTATCCTTCAGCACGGAGCACCACGGCAGCTCTTAACCAACCGTGGCAGGCAGTTTCTTTCCAGGGTCGTCAATGACATCCTGGCGTCTTGCTCGACCAAACATAAACTAACCACGGCCTACCATCCACAGACGCATGGCTTGACGGAGCGGATGAATCGAACCATTACCGATATGCTGGCAATGTACGTGTCAGCTGACCACCGAGATTGGGATTCCGCATTGCCTTTTGTCACGTTTGCGTATAACACGTCCCGGCACGAAACGGCTGGTTATTCGCCATTCTTTCTCTTATTCGGCCGAAATCCAATGTTGCCTATGGACACGATGCTGCCTCCTTCCACGCACACACCTACTGAGTACGCTCAAGAAGCTATTGCCCGCGCCGACTATGCACGTCAACTTGCACGCGTTCGGTTACACGACTCGCAAACGGGCCAACAATCCCGTTACGATAGCCGTCACAGAAACGCCCACTTTGTCCCTGGATCTCTTGTACTTCTTTGGTCTCCAGCACGCCGTGTTGGGCTTTCTGAAAAGTTACTGTTCCCGTACGCCGGACCATACCGTGTATGCCGTCAAGTGACTGATGTGACATATGAGATCGAACCATTGTCTTCGACCCCGTCGACTCAACCCTGCTCCGACCTCGTTCACGTTGTCCGTCTGAAGCCGTATCGTACACCGGACCCCACCGACGCATGCGTATAGTGGCCATTCTCACTGCCGCCTTTGTTCGGATGCACCGAGTCGGTGCTTTCGCCGCCGGGGAGTAATGCTATGTGCCACTTACCTAGAGGACGAAGAAGTGGAGGACGGGTTCGCTCCTGTTGTTCGCCATCTTGGCTGTTGTGGCGCTGATCACTCTGATCGTGTAAATACACCCTTTTTCTGTCTCCCCGTAACAATAGATACAAGAAATTTTATTTATTCGTAAATGGTAGCTAGACGTGGCTTCCGGTTCCCCCCTCATTATAACGGCTTTGTGGTCGGTGAAGTGGAGGGATAGGCACCGTCCACTGACCAGAGGGAGCTGCGTTGCTCGCACTGCCCCGTCTCAAGTTCGTTGACAGTGGCATTTAGGGGCACGCAGAAAACAGGCGCGCGCACCACAACCCCCCCAATCACGCAGGGAGCGAGACGCGCGCATCGCGTTCCATTTTGACCGACCGCGTCTCAATGTTGCTTTTTGCATCCGCTAGGCTTTGCGTTCTGGCGCTGCAATCAGATTGGAAAGCTCGACTGCACGGTGTCTATAGGGGTTCTTATATGGCTCCGTAGAGGATTCCTAGAGGGGAGAGAGGGGGGTGAGCGTAGAGGAGAGAGAGGAGAAGAGGACGCACATCCGCTGTGGGGATGTGGAACGCTGACGCCGCTCCGTAGAGCAGAGGATTCCTAGAGTAGAGAAAGGGGGTGAGCGTAGGAGAGGAGAGAGAGGGGACGCGCGCGCCGCTCCGTACAGTAGAGGATTCCTAGAGCAGAGAAAGGGGGTGAGCGTTGGAGAGGAGAGAGAGGGGGGAGGGGACACGCATGCTCTGGAGGGATGTAGGACGCGGGCGCCGCTCCGTACAGTAGAGGATTGCTAGAGGAGAGAAAGGGGGGTGAGCGTTGGAGAGGAGAGAGGTGGAGGGGACGCGCATGCTCTGGAGGGGCGTAGGACGCGGGAAGGAGGGATGGACTAAGCCCCCGCAAGCACATCCAAGCAAGATCAAGGAATGGAGCCAACCTGGGTGACAGACACCACCTGCCTAGCCATTGCTAAGCTGTCCCTCTATGCTCTCGGCTATGACTCTAGTGACTGTAGTGGTGGTGTACGGACCTTATTGTACTACAGTGTTCTGCTTGACATAGATGGCCACACCGCCTGCGGGACGCTCTGCTTCCTCGGTGCACACGATGGGAACTAGAGGTGGTCTGGAACGCGCTTATTCTTCATGGTCATCAGCGTCATCGTCATCATTATCACGAGATACTGCCGGTTGCGCCTGACGCAGGACAAGGTTAGACTAAGAGGAGCTTCGCCCCAAAAACATTTGTTTTCCGTGGCTCTGTCATGGCTCCCAGTGGTCATGTCACGCCAGATGGACATCCACAGCCTGCTTTGTGCGCCCACATTGTTAGCGTCTGAGCTTTCGTCTTGTTCCGCTATAGCAGGGGTCTCAAACTCGCGTCAGTGAACGGTCTGCATTCACGACAATTTACTCCCGCGAAGCACAGGACACTGCGTAGCAGGGGGTGGGTTGTACCAAATGTCACCTAATTTTAAGGCGAGAGCCTTTAATGTCTCGTGGTCACATCCGTCTGGCGTCCGTCCGTCCGTCCGTGTCTGTCCGTGTCCGTCCGTCCGTCCGTGCGTCCATCCGAGCCCTGGCACGGTGCCATGTGGACGCCGGGGTGCGCAAACGGACGCCGGTCGCGTCGAACTCTACAACGGTCGCGCTTTTCTTGCGTAGCGTCGCTCTGCTCAGCGTTTACAATCATGCAAAGAGGGAGACGCGCGCATCGCGTTCCATTCTGACCGACCCCGTCTCAATGGACACAGGCGCTCGCGGAACACATTGGAATTTACATAGTGTCCGCCAATTTAAGCATTGGAACGCGGATAGCGTTTGCACGATGCGCAAAGTGCGAGAAAATACGAATGCATGCGAACGGAGCCAGATTAGTCTCGCGTCTTGCTGCGATTCGTGGTAAAAAAAATTTAAAAGAAAACTCCCACACATTCCGTTTGTGTGGCATCCCACTGAGAGTGTAAAAGAAAAATGACATGGCATAGTCAGTCGAATGGCCACAAGCTTTCGCCGAACACACTTCGGAATGTGCAAAGTGCCCTTCAATTTTTGTCCATTTGAAATACCTTTCCCATGTCTCATATATCGGTCATTTCTGAAGGGTATACTTAATGGCGAGATTCCAACAACATATCTATACCTATATCCAAAATGACTAAAATATTGTTACGGGGTATGTAGCGTATATGGTACAGGGAAAGACACCGGCAAGAGTCAAGATGGCTGACCAACACACACTCGCGCCTATCGGACTCTCGGGTTCTTCGTCTTCGTCCATTTCATTCCTCCGCGACAGGACCCCCGGGCGTTGTAGCGCCGTCTCGGCGCTAGTCCGGCGAAGAAGGGCGAGCGAAGTACGGTTTCATCCGCGCAATATGCACAGTGTCAACAGGGGGGCGGACTTGACGAAGAATCGAAGTGCAATAGGTGCAGTGTCGTAGTTCACGTCACTAACTTGACGTACGACTTGGTAAGGTCCTGCGTAGCGGGACAGGTGTTTCTCGGAGAGTCACATAGGCCAGCGTGGCGTCCCAGTCGCGATGATCTTGCGAGACGTACATTGCAAGCATCTCCGTAGGCGTTCGGTTAAGACGTTCAGTAAGACCATTAGTTTGAGGGTGGTAGGCGGTGGACAGCTTCTGCTCTGTGGCACAAGATCGTAGGAGGTCGTCAACAACTCTCGACAAGAAAGAGCGGCCGTGGTCCGTAAGTAGCTGTCGAGGTGCACCATGGAGGAGGATAACGTCATGAAGAAGAAAGTTCGCGACTTCAGTGGCGCAACTGGTTGGCATAACCTTTTTTATGGCGTAACGTGTCGCATAATCTGTAGCGACTGCGATCCACTTATTTCCCAGAGTCGTCGTCGGAAAAGGGCCAAGCAGGTCAAGACCGACGCGATAGAATGGTTCGGTGGGAACCTCAATGGGATGAAGATATCCAGCTGGTGGCAGAGGAGGTCTTTTGCGGCGTTGGCATAGCTCGCAAGTAGCAACATAACGACGCACAGAGCGGTATATACCAGGCCAGAAGAACCGGCGTCGTACGCGGTCGTATGTGCGCGAAACTCCGAGATGACCGGCAGTTGGTGCATCGTGAAGTTGATCAAGTATGACAGGCCGTAAATGACTGTGAAGGACCAGTAGGAGCTCAGGGCCTTCGTTGCTGACATTACGGCGATAGAGGATGCCGTCTTGCAGCACAAACATACGGAAGGCGGCGTCGGTGCTGCCAGATTGGACAGCGTCGATGATAGCTCGCAGTGATTCATCCCGCCGTTGTTCGGTGTGCATATCGCTCACGTCAGTAAAGGCCATGACGCAGCTGTCTGGGTCTTGCGGAGCGGGATCAGGAGGATCCACCGGATAACGAGAAAGACAGTCTGCGTCCTTGTGCAAGCGTCCAGACTTGTAGATGACGGTAAACGAAAATTCCTGGAGCCGCAAAGCCCAGCGGCCGAGACGTCCGGTCGGGTCTTTCAGAGAGGTGAGCCAGCAGAGAGCGTGGTGGTCCGTAACGACTGAAAACGTGCGGCCAAATAAGTATGGCCGGAACTTGGCGACAGCCCAAACTAAAGCCAGGCACTCTCTTTCGGTGATGGAGTAATTTCTCTCGGGAGGTGAGAGCAGTCGGCTGGCGTAAGCTATCACGCCCTCTCTACCGCGCTGGCGTTGTACGAGAACTGCGCCGATACCGTGGCCGCTTGCATCAGTGCGGACTTCCGTTGGAGCGAATGGGTCAAAGTGGGCGAGAATGGGTGGAGTAGTCAGGAAGCCGATAAGGGAGGTGAATGCTTGAACCTGCTCAGGGCCCCATGAGAATGTGGTATCTTTCTTCAACAAATCTGTTAGTGGCCTAGCAACGTCGGCGAAGCTTTTCACGAAGCGACGAAAGTAGGAGCACAGGCCGACGAAGCTCCGTACGTCAGAAGTTGAACGGGGCACGGGAAAGCTGCGGACAGCGCGGACCTTTTCGGGATCTGGTTGGACACCATCAGCGTTTACAAGATGGCCCAGCACGGTAATTTGACGGCGGCCAAACTGGCATTTCTTGGAATTGAGTTGAAGCCCGGCTCTTCGGAAGACTGCAAGAATGGCGGCGAGACGGGTGAGATGGCTCTCGAAGGTGGAAGAAAAGACAATGACGTCGTCGAGGTAACAAAGACAAGTGGACCACTTGTAACCTCGGAGTAGAGAGTCCATCATCCGTTCAAATGTCGCAGGAGCATTGCATAAGCCAAAGGGCATTACTTTGAACTGGTACAAGCCATCAGGCGTTATGAAGGCAGTCTTCTCGCGGTCCATTGCGTCGACAGAAATCTGCCAGTAGCCGGACCGAAGATCAATACACGAGAAGTATGTAGCTCCGTGAAGGCAGTCCAACGCGTCATCGATTCGTGGTAGCGGGTATACGTCTTTTCGCGTGATCTAATTTAAATGGCGATAGTCAATACAAAAGCGCCAGCTACCATTCCTTTTTTCTTTACAAGTACTACAGGGGAAGCCCAAGGACTGTCTGATGGTTCAATGACACCTTTGCTGAGCATTTTGTCCACTTCCGTCTGGATAACTCTGCGCTCAGTATGCGAGACACGATAGGGGCGCCGGCGAATAGGACTGGCTTCACCAGTGTTTATACGATGTTGAACGACGGACGTTTGCCCGAGAGGTCTGTCACCGAAATCACAAATGTCACTGTAGGTCAAGAGAAGGCGACGGATGTCATTTGCCTGTGCTGGGTCCAGGTCGGGTGCAATCATTTTCGAGAAATCATCCGGCGAAGAAGAGGAGCTGTTAGCCGCGGTACGGGGAAGTAAATCAATGTCAACGGTGAGGTTTGCAATTTCAAGTTCATCAGCAGTAGATAAGCTGGCCAAGAACATGCCACGGGGAAGGACTTGAGGGCAGTAGCTGAAATTTAGAAGTGGAAGGTAGGTACGGTTGTCGGTGATAGTCACGAGGGTATGTGGAACGGCAACGTTCCGGCTCAAGGAAACGTCAGCGAGGGGAAAGAGGAGATATTCACCGTCAGGAACCTGTGGCTGTGCAGTCAAAACGACGTAGGTGGCTGCCTGAGGTGAGAGACGCACATCTTCCAGGGAGCACAGACGCGCCGGCGTAATGTTGGGTTCAGTGACGAGCTGAGGCAGTTCTAGCCGAAGGACGCCGGTAGCGCAGTCGATGAGGGCAGAATGAGTTGACAAAAAGTCCAATCCTAGGATGATGTCATGAGGACAGCGGTCAATAACAGCGAAGAGCACTGATGTAGCGTGGTCGACTATACTTATGCGGGCAGTACACATTCCAAGAACCGGCGGCATGCCGCCATCGGCCACACGGAGCACTGGTGTAGCTGCTGGTGTAAGAACTTTGTTTAAACGTCTACGTAGGTCTGCGCTCATTACCGATACATTGGCTCCAGTGTCGACAAGTGCTTGGACAGGTACGCCGTCTACTTCAACGTCAATTAAGGGGAGATGCGAGTCGAAAAACGCAAGCATTTTTTTAAAAAATTACATATTTCTGTTTTTTTTATTTTGCTTTCACAAGTTTAGTTTCTCTACTTTCACGACAAAAAAAAACTGAAGATTGTAATTAAACTCGAAATAGGTCAAAATCGCTTTTAAAGAGCACAAGGTGGCCACTAAAAATCTAAGAAGTCCTGATTGTCTAGAGTCCCCTGGAAATTATCACCTGGCTGCTTGCCATTGCATTTCACACGAGGGGTTAACTAAAGTCACATGCTCAAAATAACCATGATTGCCAAGCTCTCATGATGGATTAAATCATCTTAAATGACAAATCTTTCCCGCATAGATGAGCTTTCACTTATACCTTTAAAATGCGTTTTTCTCAAGATACAATTCTGGGCAACTTCATGAGTTTTTACATCAAGTTTTTGGTACTTCTAATAGCCAGATCGGGATGAAATTTTTCCCACATATTTCTTAACATGTGCACAGTGCAAGTATCTACCTTTAAAACTTGATATCACCAAATGTATTTATTACGAACCTAAAATAAGCAATTAGTATGGTCTGAGCATTTTAAGGCTTCTCACATTACAATTTTTCTTGTCCATTAGAATGTCTTATACGCTATTTATTGATAGTTATTTGCATTCTATAGATAATGTGGAGCAATATGAGCCAATAACGACTCAGAACGATAAACATTTACTGGCAAAAGAAGAGTCTACAAAAAGAACTATATTTTACATATTGGCGAGGCACAAAACGAAAACTGTAAAGCTTTCTATAAAACTAATTGCATATTTGAAATCAGCATAAAGTCCTCTATACACAGCAAAAATTTCACTGCCTTAGGCTATAGATTAACGCAACTTTTTTTTCCGAATCGCATCTCCCCTTAAACTTCGTCTTGTGGGCACAGATAGAGGATTTGCTGCAGTAGTCGTCAATGCAGCACCACCTCCCGGGGCTGCATTTTTTAGTTTTCCGAAGGGGCGCGGCCGAAAGCCGCGGGGGGACGATAGGCGACGTGGCTGCGGCGAAGGGGACGATGGGCGACGTGCTGGCGGCGAACGAGATTGGTGTCCTCGTGGCGAAGGTGAGCGGCTGTACCACGTGTTTCTAGCAGCATTGTCGGCGACGGTGGACTCAGGCGGGGGGCGAAAAGTGGCGGGCATTACCGTCGAAACGGGCCATATTCGTCGTTGCGCGAGGTGCTGAGGACCATGAGCTGCGGCAGTAGCGTGCAATATGCCCAACGCGGTGGCAGGTGAAGCATATTGGGCGGTCGTCCGCAGTTCTCCACTCAGTCGGGTTGCGGTAACGTGGAGGGAACCGTCGGCTTGGGGAGACCGTAGGAGAGGGTCGTTCGCTAACTCCTGGGCTGGCGACAGAACACACGGACGTCACTCCAATATTTTCGAGTTCCTGGCGCACGATGGCTTGCACGAGAGGAACTTAAACAGGGCCGGCATCGGAGCTGCGCGAGTAGAATGCTGCTGGTGCCATCGCTTCCAGTTCGCGACGAACAACTCGCGTTAGTTCTTCGGAAGGTGGAGCACGCTGCGGCACCGACTGGTCTTCACACGTCGACGTTGCAGCAGTGTTCGGTAGTCTGGCAAACGACGGCAGAATGCGGCGGCTTTTTGCTTGTTGGAACTGACGGCACTCCTTGATGATCGCGTCCACGGTGGAACAGCCCTTACACATGAGGAGATTAAATGCGTCGTCGGCAATCCCCTTCAGCACGTGCCCGACCTTCTCACCTTCCGTCATGTCGCTGTCGGCCTTACGGCAAAGAGCCAGCACGTCCTGGATCTAAGACAGGTAGGACTCTGTGGAATATTGGGCGCGGCAGGCCAGTTCCTTTTTCGCGGCGATCTTGCGGCCGGCGGGTTTGCCAAATACCTCTCGTAACCTTTCTTTGCATACGTCCCAGCTGGTGAGTTCTTCCTCGTTGTTTTCATACCACACCTTCCCAGTGCCTCGCAAGTAGAACAACACATTGGCCAGCTGAAGCGTGGGATCCCATCTGTTAGGTACACTCACGCGTTCAAACATGGCCAACCAATCTTCAACGTCGACGTCATCGGTCCCGCAGAATGTACCGGGATCCTTGGGCGGTACGAAAACGTATGGTGGTAATGGCGCGGTTGATGGAGACGTTGACGTGGATGCGGTGAGCTCAACGTTTGTCATGGTTGGGAAAGCGATGCGACGTCCGCTGCGGAGCTCCGTTGCCTGCTGTTGTACCCAGCACCTCCTACCACTATATTACGGGGTATGTAACGTATATGGTACAGGAAAAGACACCGGCAAGAGTCAAGATGGCTGACCAACACACACTCGCGCCTATCGGACTCTCGGGCTCTTCGTCTTCGTCCACTTCATTCCTCCGTGACAATATGGACGCTAGTTCTGCAATATAAACTTTTAGAAGAATGGACTGTTGAAATAAACTTTTAAATGCGAAGCATTTCTTAGCAAACTTCGGCGAATTTGAGCGTATCTATCTATCTATCTATCTATCTATCTATCTATCTATCTATCTATCTATCTATCTATCTATCTATCTATCTATCTATCTATCGTTCTATCTATCTATCTAGCCGTCTACGACTTTCTGCTCTCCTGGACGTCTCGTTAATGGGATTTATACCAAAATTGGTATGGCATAACGTGACTGTATGAAGAACATGAATGACCGGTCATATCGTGAAAATCATGAACAAATTGTCATGAAAAGTATGATTTACGCGCCATGGCCGCAGTGCCCCTAGGGCCATTTTCTTAACTTGATCTATCCAAAAATTGGTTCGTTGAGACATTTCTGCATGACCAACATAAATGACAGGTGGTAACATGAAAATCATAACGCGCATGTCATGTACAACATTATTTACATTCCACGCTCATGAAGCGCTGACGGCCGTTTCGTTAGCTTGATATACACCAAATTTGGTATTGCATGACGTGACTCTATGATGAGCATAAATGCCAAGTGGTCATATGGAAATCATGACATGTCGTGTGCAACATTACTTGCATGCCACGCTCATGACACGCTCGCAGCCGTTTCGCTAGCTTGATGTACACCAAATTTGATACTGTGTGATGTGACTGTATGACGAACCTAAATGACTAGTGGTGTTATGGAAATCATGACATGTCATGTGGAGCATGAGTTGCATGCCACTCTCATGGCACGCTCGCGGCCGTTTCGCTAGCTTGATATACACCAAATTTTGTATTGCGTCAGGTGACTGAATGATGAACCTAAATGACAAGGGGTTGTATAGAAATCATGGCATATCATGTGAGATATGATTTGCATGCCACGCTCATAGCACCCTCGTGGCCGTTTCGATGGCTTGGTATACACCAATCTGGTACTGCGTGACGTGACTGTATGACGAGCATAAATGAAAAGTGGTAATATGGAAATCATGACATGTCATGTCAACATGACTTGCATGCCACGCTCATGGCGCGCTCGCGGCCGTTTCGCTAGCTTTATATACACCAAAACTGGTATTGCGGGACGTGACCTTATAGCGAACGTAAGTGGCAGAGGGTAACATGAAAATCTTTGCATGCATCGCATCTACAACGCCATTTCCATGCCACTCTCATGGTGCGCTTGCGTCCAGTTCGCTAGCTTGATATACACCAAAATTGGTGTTGCGTGACTTGACCGTATGACTAACATAAACAACAGGTCCTAACATGCAAACTATGACATGCACATTATGTACAGCATTATTTGCTCCTTGCTGGCTGCTTCGCATTACTTCGATTCCCACAGTGCGTGGGATCTGCCGGTTTTTTTCTTTGACAGTTATGTATGAACGCATGGTGGACGCATGGGGTATCTCACAAGAAAATGCCTTAGACCTGTCATGCCAATGTAGCTTGAGGACGTACTTATAAAAAAAAATCGGACGAAGGCCGCCATGTGCGGGCCGCGGGCCGCGTGTTTGAGACGCCTGCGCTATATAGTGCGAGAGATGCATGGTACTGCCGCCACAGCGTTGGAATGTGGAGGATAGCATAGGTCCATTAAAGAATGCGTCGGGAAAATATATTGGCTTATGAAATGGCTGGCTTGAAAAAAATACAACTACGAATTCCGTGCCATGGGACTGATGTCCCTTTTCCTCATACCATCTTAATCAGCGTGGAAAGGCGTATTCGCGCATTTATTACCGAACTGGAACAAACCCTGAAAATATATCGAGATCTCCTTATCCACCTCCTGTCAGTCGTATAGTCCAATGACCACCTTCCACAAGTACAACATCGTTACGAAGGTGTACACCACTGTAATAGGAAAAAAAAGAGAGCGCGGTGCAAAACACGAATAGCATACACTGCAAGGATAAACCCTCAAAGAGTTGTTTTATAGATGACATTGAAGACCAGCACGACGTTCGGGAGCGAGGGGAATGAAGGGGTCAGCTGGATAGCTATGTTCATTGTGCAGAAGTCCGCAGAGACATCCTAAATTCGCTCCCGCTGTGGAAGTTACGACTGGCGACGCCTTCACAATTCGGAAGGCAGATGTACTTGCCCGCGGCTAGCGCAAGCAGTGCGAAAAAATTTAGCGCGGCAGGATATGTGATGCAACAGACCATGGCGTGCATAAAGCCGGTATCTTTTGATAATTTGATTTTTTTTTCACAATGACATGTGAAGAAACAAGCTGCAAATTATGCCACAAAAAAATGCTACAGTGTATATACTAGCAGCGGTGTGATATACAGATGAAAGGAATTCTATGACAAATATTTTTTCTTTCTTTCGGCCGATTATACGTATTTTTGAAAGTACACATGGCGCGCGCGGTGTATTCCAGTTTTTGTCTAGGTTTCCTTTTGTTTTGTCGCCTAGGAGAATCTGTCTCACACCCACAAGGAGGATTTGCCACACTGTCTATTATAAAGGGAAATTAAAGACTGCAACATAAAAAAAGTGGAGGACGAAATGCAATGTAAACAAAAAAAGAGAGACTTAAAAGGATAAAAAATCCATAGATAAAAGACAGGAAAAAATAAGAAAAAAATCAGTTTTTCCATTGGTCGGCAACGCTCCCAACGTTACCTTCCGGTTGCTTGTATGAATTTGTGTAGCGCAGTTAGAACAGCACTGCGGCTTGCACCAAATTGACCGGCTCCAAACAATAACAGGTTAGAGGTAGTAAGTGTTACTCCCTGTTTACCAGTAGGGATTTCCAGAAATATTCGGCGGAGTGAGGCGAAACGGCGGCATGAGAGAAGAAAGTGGTCTATTGATTCCGGTTCATTGCAAACTGCACAGAGGTTAGTTAATAAGCCAGATTTATGAAGATAATAATTTAGCCGGGGAGCTCTACAGCGAAATCTTGTAAAGGTCACCTCGCATTGATGTGAAACGCATTTTGTGGTGTCCCATGAGAACTGCAAGTTCTAGAAGTCATCAGGTTGTATGAGAGCTGTTTCATTGTTTTTTTTTTTGTGAAATAACAGGAGTTTGAATTTTTCTCCTGTAATGAAAGAAAAATGTGGAATTATATGTAGAACTGGGCCATTTAAAGACGCCGTAGCCATTGAGTCAGCTGCTTCTTTAGGAAAATTCCAGCATGCACGGGGCCCACAAAAACCGAACTTCTGATAGGCTACGTGGTACAAGAGTAAAAAAATATCATGAGAAGTTTCGATTGCTTGGCAGACGTTAAATGTGCACAAACGGACAACGAATCAGTAATAATAATAACTTTTAATTGCTGCGAATTTATTTTTCTAACAGCCAAAGTGACTGCCAGAAATTCTGCCAGAAATATTAGTGTAGTTAGAAAACGTAATGAATTTCGCTTTCTGTCTCTATTTCTGTTGCTGTGGCAAGGTGCTACTATGCTGAAAACAGGCGCTACTTATAGATAAGGGCGCACGATTGGCTTTGTCGCTAGAGCATGCTTTAAATTTTAATAGACCGCAATGTAAACAAAGGGAAGAGAGGGTTCTGTTCCTTGTGTCCTCTATTTTTATTGCGATCTGTATTGAAACTGAGCTCATACTGCAAATCATTTTCCTTGCTACAATATCTGCTGCGAAACACTCTTGATGATCCCCATGGTTGATGTTTCGGCACCCAGAACGGGAGCCTTGTTCACAATCATTGTGAACAAGGCTCCCATTCTGGGTCCCGCAACGTCAACGCATTTTTATTCTCTTGCGGTCGGTGTCCTCCTCATTAACCCATTAGGGACCAGTGTACTTTAAAAAGTACACTTCCTTTTTCGGGCATAGAAAATACAAAACAGAATATTCTGATCGTGCTCATTACAATTTCTGATGCCAAAGGTTGCAGCAAGAAAATCCTAATTTGGAATATTGACTCGATTTTGTTTTTTCTGTTTTATGAGTCGTCAAACTTTAGGAAATTGAGAGCCTGTTAAACGCACGTGGTCAGTACTACTTTTTCTAAATTAATTTGAACTTTTACATTTTATATGTTGAAAAAACGGACGGTTTCTGCTTCAGGAAAAGCAATTCAATCCCTGCAAAGCGCGAGAAGCCTATAGAGTGCATAGTTTTGCTGTGAGGAGTAATCAAATGTTGCTGTACTTTATTTAGTACACTGGGACTTCGTGGGAGCATACATGTAACTCTTGTTGTGCGTTGCATCATAGATTCAACAGGCTTTTTTTTGTTATGAATGCCGTTTTTTCGGTTATCTGAGACTCATGAGGCTGCGAAAGATGTCGCTGTGATAATACGCGAGCCTCTTGATATTTTAATTGGCGATTCTGACCCTAACATGGGAACTTAGGAGGAGGAGGGGAATGACGACGGTGCGAATGGATGGTCTCTGCTAACGATAAAAAAACATGGAACGAGAGGAACGTGCGTAAGATAACTTCTGTTTTGACTCAGGAAAGCAGCTTTGTTTCGAAAATGACAAAGACAAGAGCATAATTGTTATGCTGACGAAAGGCTACACAGTTGAGTCACTATGCTCTGTATCGTGGTGGCCATTCACTGAAAAAAAAAAACGTAGTGCCACTGTCGTCCTTCTTCATCCGCAGTAACAATTCCACGAGGAGTTTTGAGCTTTACGATTAAGCTGCGAATGACTAGAGAATTTTCATCGCTGAGAAAAAGTGGTACCAGCCCCTATTTACCTAGATGATCGAAATAGCCGCAGACAACGCATAAAGGGTCTGCTACCACATTGTAGGTTTTAGCAGACCCTCTACGCGTTGACTATTGTCCTTTAGTCGCATAACAGCAAAACACTGACTGCACCTTGTTGTACCCAAGAGAAGTATCAAAGCTCTCCAGATTCTACTGTGCTTGCTATTACCCTCTATCCATACGGACATCTTCACAAGAAGCCGGCAAAACAGAAGAATTCTGCCAAAACACATCGAAATCGTGTGGCGAAAAGCGTGACGTTACGCTTTCCCTGAAGCACTGGTCCTTGATTAAGTGGCATGGGCCAAGATAACTTTGTTATTCGTTTCACAAGTGCCCAGCGTACTCGCCATTCTTGCATCAAGTCACCTTGCCCGTTGCTATCTCGAAGGCCCAGCGTACTTTTTATAGTACAGTATCATAACTCCTGAAGAAACGCACGTAACTTTATGAAAATTTGCACGTGTGGTTATCTGTTGCGGTTAATTAAATAAGCAAAATTTCAATAAAATCGGACCAGTAGTTCTTTCGTGGTCCTTAATGGGTTAATGATTCTTCCCTACCAGACAGGTGTCCGTCAAAGCCTTGATTGCATCCCCTAGTATTTGCAGAAAAAGTACGTGCAGTGTACCCCTGCCAAGCAAACATTCATTGCACCCAGTATATCAGCTCAGCTGTTTCCATTGTCAGCCCCTTTTTACAAGAAATTACTGTAGCTTAAAGTATAATTGTTAGCGAAGCATGCGCCACCAAAGCGTAGATATCTGCCACTTATAACACGTTGTTGTAGATTTCATGTTCGGGCCACACCACCTAGATAATTGGCTCGGGCCCCTGTCGGGCCCGATCTGCGATCGGGCCGGGTAGGCGAATTTTTTCCTCGGGTACGGGCTGGGCCCGGGTCTCGCTTTGAGTCACCGGGCCGGGCTCGGGCGGGTAAGTTTAAACAAGTTCCGGGCCCGGGCCGGGCCCGGTCCGCAAACCCCGGCCCGTGCAGTGCTCTACATTGTTGGTGGGGTACGCGGGGCGGGGTGGTACCTCCGTCTGTGAGCGGTGACGTGAAATAATGTGGTTTCACACTTACTAGCGATTCGGTGACGACGCAGTTAAAGAGAGATTGCGTCGGTGTGCAATCTCGAATGCCGTGGATAAAGCGTCTCCATACCAGCGGAAAACACTAGCCGCGCTGGAATCGGGGAGTCACCCTAAACGCGGTTACGTTTTTTGCCTTTCGCTTCCTGTGAGCGTGCGACGGCTCGTTATCACAGTAGGGCAGCTTTCACATGCACTAAAGGTGTTCGGTGCCGACTGCTTCGAGTTCGATAGCACCGACTAATAAAACTGCTGCAGTAAGCGCTGAACAAAGGCAACGGTGTCGACAGGCTTGGTGGAGCGAGGCAGGGGCCAGCGAGACGTGGATCACCTTCGCGCGTTCGCGGTTCGAGCTACGAACATCTACCTCCCGTGTTCTGAAGCTCAGTGCGGTTGTTTAGTCGTGAGCAGAGGCGTAGGTTACTCGGAAGCGCACACCATGCCGTTTCTCTTCTTAACTGACGACGCTTTGAAGAAGTGCATGACGAGCACCAGTGTTAGTTATATGCTTGTTAGTGATATCTTTGCGCGGGATTCACGATACGTTGTGTCCAGATTTATGTTAAAATTCTTGTCGGTGTAGTTGCTTTGTTAGCATCTAAAAAATTGCACCGAAAAAACAGCGCAAGAACAAAGGGACGGAGGGAGCACACTCCCTCCGTCCCTGTCTTTTTGCGCCATTTTTTTGACACAGTTATGTTAAAAACTTCAGCTACCACAACGGTTAAATCGTGATCATGGGCGTTAGTCGTGACGGTGGAGATGTGCCACTAGGCGTCAACGTGGGTGCATCCACGTCGAACGGTGGACCATTAGACATTGTACGAGCTCTCATATATCACTACACAATAAGCGCTACTTCAGTGAAGACACGTTTCACTTTCGTGTTATACTGATTCCTCTAACAAAGGGAACAGCCATGTCTTCTTTTAGATGCAACGCATCTTATGCTCGGGGCTGTGTCCGTCCTTCCCGCGTCCCCCCGTCCCGCGACCGGTCACTTTCTTGAAGTAGGGAAGCAGCCACTATGCGAACCAGAACACTGTAGTACAATAAGGCCGTCAACCACCATTACAATCATGAGAGTCATGGCAGAGAGCACAGAGTGGCTGCTTAGCAATGACTACCCTACTGAAAAAACCCGCATGCCGTCATACGGAAAACATACGGATTCCGCATATTTTCCGTATAAAATATATGGATTTTGTACGGACGTATACGGATACTTACGGAAATTGTAAGGAACATACGGAAGAATCATATGGTACATAAGGAATTCCGTATGGGCGTACGGGTGTAGCCTTAGGGCTCGTTCACACAGCCGCCAAACGACCCGTCGCGTCACCGTCACGGCACCGGTTTTCGTCAGGGGAGAGGATTTCCGACCCGTTTTCTCTTCAAAAAAAATGCCCCCCACCTCCCCGAAGGGAATCGTGAGGAAATGCGAATGCATTTCGCGCGCGATTCACTCCATTTATATATGGTGGTTGTGGTTCGAAGAAGGAAAAGACGCCTAATTTCTTCAGCCCGGTCGGGAGCACGGCGCAGCGCCTGTTTTTTTTTCTTCTTTTTTTTTCTTCTTTTTTTTATCGCGGGAGCTCCGCCGACCTCCCGCGATGCGAGCGCCCTCACGCACCAGAGCGCGCTCCTCCTCTCCACTTCTGCCATCGCCTTGAGATGCGCCCAGCCAGCGAACGGTCGAGAGTGAGGCGCGAGCGGACGGGAGAGTGGGGCGCAGGGAGGATAGAGAGCGAACGGCGAGAGAAGAAGCGGCGAAGTACTGCACCTACCCTCTCCTACACTCTCTCCTACACTCTATGGGAGAGGGAGTGAGAGCGGAGAGATAACACCTGCCGGCGCGCGGACACCTCGTCAACCTATCCTCCTCCTCCGCGGACAACGCCGGACAACGCCGCCTGACATAGCCCGGCTAAGAAATGCATTCGCATTTAAAACGGGTTGACGGCGACTTTCAGCGATGCTCTACGTTTCCGTCAACGGCACGGGGACGGAGCCCTGCTTCTAGAAAACGTACCGATCAGAAATTAGGTAGCCGGCCTCTAAATATGGCGATTTTACAAAGCAAAAGCTGGCAACAGGGGTGGCTGGCCGATTGGCTGCGCAAAAGTTGCAGTCGTATCCGAATCCACAACTGTGTTTACCAGCCGTGTTTGACACGTGCGTTTGGCTAGTGTTCCAGATAGCTTGGCCAGCGACCTTGTGCTATACTTGTGCGGTGCCAGCATGTCTGACACGGAGAACCGACGGTTCAGTCCTGAATTGCTAATTGAACTTGTGAGACCTCACCGATTCTTGTACGACAATAGGGAAGCTTGTTTCAAAGACGTACAAATGAAAGAGAATCGCTGGGCGCTTATTGGGAGAGAGCTTGGCATTTCAGGTGAGTGATTCATTAGGCTATCAGTTAAAAATAAAGCGCTAACAAATTAATAAATAACGAATTTTGTTTGAATTTATCGCGCTGAGGAGCTCATGTTGCATCGATTGTTGCGTAAGGAATTCTTGTGCTACAGCACGTATAACGAGCTGTCATCCATGTGCTTCCAAGTTTTGTAAGTATCACGCATAGGACAAGTTTGGTGTCTTTGTCAGCGGGGATTTACTGTATTGTTTTGGCTCAAGCGACCACAATGCTTATTATTTGTATTTTTTTCATTTAGGAAAACTTGCTGCCAAAAAATTCCAGCACCTAAGGGATCGGTGGCGGAGACTAAAGAAAATTCACGATGGTGCTAAGAAATCGGGGGGCGGGGGGTATGTGAGGTCCCCAAAGTTACATGGCGCTTTTTTGCTATCATGGATAGCCTCATGGCCAAGGAGCGCCTCGGGACGTAAGTAAATCGCACATTCCAGGCCACGACCTCTCTGTAGCTCGCGTATAGACAACTTACGCTTTACAGTTCTCGACAGGCATTCTTTTAATGTATAAATGCAGCTCTAAGTTTATGGTTGTGCGACAACAGAGCTGCTGACGCTGCTATTTTTGCAGGGTCATTTCAAACTTGGATATCGAACCAGACAGTGCTGACATGTAACTAATGGTTACCTTCAGTTATGTTGTAAATTATATGTTCTGATGTTTCATTCCGTTTGCTTGAAAAAGAATGCTAAACAGCTAAAAAAATTTACTCGTAATTTCAGGAGTGTTCCGTCAGGAGTCAATGACGTTGCGTCAGTTGAGTGCAGGGCCAGGTAATGTTGACTATTGTTCATTGATTGCTTTTGCATTGGGGGAGAGACTGAAATATGAGACATAGTCATCATAAAAGAAGGCAAAGCATACAAACAATGGCACTAGAGAAGAGAACACCACACAGATACCTCGTTCGTGTCTGCATGGCCTTACATCCTTTTTTTTGACGAAGCTATACAGACTAAGTCAGCTTTTTTAAAGACGACAGTCTTTCTTGGGATACTTAAACGGAGAAATTTTGGCCTGTCTGTCTGTCTGTCTGTCTGTTTCTCTGTTTGTCGGCACCTCACACGATTTAGCCACCCGGCCAAAGTTTAACCACTTTCTGAGCGCCCAGCCATCTTGCACAAGTATTTTTGTTAATACTTGTGAACATTGTCGATCAAAAAGCAAATGTTACGCATGTCTGAGGAGCAACGTCAATAAATAAGTAGTCTCTGGTATGTTTCTTTATAAGAAAATACATAGATACGTAAATATGAAGACCCCAGCGTTTCTTAGGCTGCGCTCAAAAAGCGACGCTATGCACGAAAAAGCCCTCGGCCGACGATATGTTGCTGCTGGGTTCTGCACAAGGTGATGTTTCTCGACAGCACTGCCAGATGGCGTCCATGTCTCACGCAGCGCCTCTTCTATTTTATCAAGGCCAGCCAGATGCGGCCGATTCAACATAGAGAAAGCGCTGTCTGAGGCAAGGCAAAACAGTGTAGTACGGCCGGCAGAAGACTATCGTCTTTCGACGACATTTGCGGCGAAGCACGCAGATACGCGGCCAATTTTTTTGTATTAAAATGCGTCACTGGTACTCTATGCTTTGGTAAGTATTGTGTTAGCATTACTTTTCGTTCCATTTCATGAATTTGTTCCGGTATTTTCACTTTTAATTGCCTACAAAATGGTTGCCAAAAGCAATAGCAGGTGCAGTGATGGCAATGCATAAAATGGAGAATGGTGCTAAAACATGTTATTCCTGCACATTCAACAGCATTCAACATAAATATTCAGCTGATGCAAGGCTAGACTAGATAACAAATATATTAGCCTTGTGTGTGCGTTTTTTTTTGTCTTTTCATTGAACTGTACCGGTATAATAAACCGTTTCTTTTTTTTTTCATCTGAAGGGAATCGGACCAAGATTTTGGGGATGACTGCGAAAGGTACAAACATCAACACTTCATTCCCATGTTGCAATGACTGTTGCTGGCCTGCTTTCAACATGTGTTGACGTATTTCATGGTTTCTAAAAAATGTTACTGCTGTCTTGGCATTACATTAACAGTTTGATGTTAACCCATGAAAAACTATACGTTAATGTGTATTCTTCGGTGCTTCATTTCAGTACACATTGGTCACTATTAAAAAGGTATCTGTCAATTCACCCAAGTCTATCCCACTGGAAGCAAATTTACAGACTACAGAGTAGCCTTTGGATGGACTCTGGCATATGTAATAGTGGGTTCGACAAAGTAATCATGTACTGAAAACTTTGGATTCAGTTTTGTTACTACTGTAAATAGTATGAGGCTTTCAATAACAGTGACTGCCTGTATTAGCCAGCAGTGTTTATTATTTCATCATTACGAGCTACACAGCTACAGCAAGGAAATGAATAATGTGACAACATCGATGTGCAACTCCTTTCTTTGGGAGTAAGAGTGAAAAATGTGTGTCCTCTTCAGTAGTTTTTCAGTTCCTCCAACAAGCAGCCACACGGCTGCCCCTAAAGATCTCGGAAAGCCGCCCGAAAGCACTGAGCACGCTGAAGCTCCCCCATCAACATCAGCTTCGAAGAGGACGACGTCTTCTGTGCAGCAGAAATCAAAAAAGCATGAAGGACGCTATTCGATGATTCCGTTTCATTTGGTCTGAAGTCTTAAAACAACGTTCAATAGCCTCTGACAGTGAGGCTGCTCCAGACGGGCACTTAAACAAAATCTTTGGCATGGATTTTGTTCAAAATTACTGCATGCAAATCAAACATTTGAGACAATAACAAGAAACGTTCAAGAATGTGAAATAAAATCTTTATTGCAGGCAGAAGACAAAGGATGGGAATGAGGACGACATTAAGCAGGTGACGGGCACCTTTATGCAAGCCGTGGCCGCCTCGTCACAAAAACAGCCTGTGCACAGATGCACCTCCTTTTTCGACTTCATGGCAGAATCAGCCAAGGAGTTGACGCCTTTCAAGCAAGATAGGCTCATGGATGCCTGCCACATGGCACTGCACTGCTTGAAATTAAAGAAGTTTGAACGCGAGTGATTGGTTATTTACATGTAGAAGGGCGTGCCGCCACTCCTTAGCATGTGCTCATTGCCTTGGAGCACTCCTGTGTATATAATCCAACTGCCACTCCACTTGTCCCGGTCCCATGAAACAGTTCTTAAATGTCTGACGAACCTTTTGCGCTGCGCGGGAAGATCTGTTTGAGCCCAACTTTGACGTTGTCGAAACACTGGCACTGTTTCACAATCCTGTCGCCACTCGCCCTCAATTACCTCACCAGTCCAAGATTCTGTGTCCACTAGCCTGGAAGGACAGTGTTTGTCTTTCTCCTCTTTTTCAGTTAACAGGAAATTATGCAGTGGCCACACATGCAAGTACGTATCTGTTGACATTCTCGTCAGTGGCCTTAAACCTCCTTCTCAAAATGCGCCAGCGACTAGTTAGTATGCCGAACGCATTCTCAATTACACGCCTTGCCCGAGCGTGACGGTAATTATAAATTCTCTCTGTCTGTTTTAATGTAACGCTTTGGATAAGGTCGCATAAGGTATTCTTTCAGGGGGAATGCTTCATCCCCAAGAATCACATAAGGGGCAACATCTCCTCCTGGAATTGCAGTCGGTTGAGGAATACCCAGCTTCCCTGTTTCAAGGGCTTTGCAAAGAGTACTCCTTCCGAAGACGCCCCCGTCGCTTTCTCCACCAGAGCGACCAACTTCCACGTAGAGGAATTTGTATGCAGAATCACACACGGCCATCAAAATTTTACTAAAGCTTCCTTTGTAGTTGAAGTTCTCAGATCCTGAATTACATGGGGCTTCGACTGTGACATGTTTGCCATCGATACTGCCTGCAAAAACAAAAAGTGAAAACTAATTTGCCATGAATTTAACAGAAGGAACAGCTGCAAACACACAAGTGACATTATACCAGACATTCCTTTGGACGACAAGCATCAACGCTTTATATATTGCACTTTCATATCGCTCAGTGCACTCATTGATGTTTCCGTGTGCTTAGGTAGTTACAAAACATTTTAATTACGAAATGTTTTAGGCACTAGTCACACAATCCATTTCTAGCCTGCAACTCGCACTTATATTTATACAGTGTTCCATGCGTCCTTACAGCCCTACGGAAGTATTTGTATCGGAATTCTCATTTGTGCTTCAGTAAAGTTCAAATTTTCTTGCAACACTTATCAACGCAATTAGGAAAATTCCACCGCTACTCAAAACCCCTAGCAATATCGGCGCCACTCCTCGGGTTTCCTAGGGCACCTCACGTATTTGTTTTTCAGGGTTTCCCAAATCACTTGCGTTGTTTCTGAAATCACATCGGGGACAGTCGATCTTCCAATCATATATGAAAATGACAAAGAGCGCTGAGTATCACCACTTGCAAGAAACCTGAAAGAAATCGAAAAAAGTGCCTATAGAGTAAGGCAAAACAAACACACCAAACTTCAAAAAGCCAACCCTAATGAGCGTATTCATTAAGTTATTTACCTAAGTGTTATTTCGAGTCGTGTCCGCGCCGAGATGGCCATTCTCCAGTTAGTGTCCAGTCACTCGATCCCACTTCCAACCAAAGACAGCAACTTCTCAAACGTCGCCGGAAACATCCTCACGTAGCTACGCGGAAATTTGTGCTTATGTATAAAACATTTTCTAACAATAGTCCATTCACAGTACTGCAGTAATGAATATCTCGAAAAGAACGAGAAATCACAATTTATTACGCTCTACCATCATCATGAGTGCACCCTAGCCTCGGGCGTTGCTCGGCTACCACGAACTGCGCGAACTGTGGCTACAGTAAACTAAATGACAACGTCCGAAGCAGCTATGATAAGTGAGTAATAACACCATAAATTAGGAATACTGTTCTGTACGAGCATACCATACAGTGTACTTACTCGAAGTAGTATTCCGGGTCGGACCGGCGCAGCAAAGGAATGAGCAAAGACGAGTGGCCGAACTTGCGATGTCTGTACATGTTTCGAACCCACGTGCTTCTCGGTCGCCGCGCTTTACGCGCTCGATGCTGTCTTCGCTTGCGAAGCAAAAACATCAGCATTAAACCGCCAAGCATAACGACGGCAGATGCGTTGTTGCTGTGGCTCGCCATCTTTAGAGTGGTCAGTGTTGCCAGTTGCAGCGATCAGTAGCGTTCAATTTCTTGCTTTACAATAACATTCATATTGCTTTCGTAATGTACTATTAACCCTTTATTTCTTGTTTACATTAACATTATACCAATAAAAGCTGATTTTACTTACTCACTGAAAAATGTTGATTTAATTTCTCCACGTTTAAGCGAACAGGAGAGCGGTCGGTCAACACTGTACAAAAACGTGTTGCTGTCGACGTTGCATCCGCCGTCGTCTGTTCGAACACAGCTCCGTCGCGTCTGCTGTACGTTTTTTCGACGTGACGGTGACGCGACGGGTCGTCTGACGGCTGTGTGAACGAGCCCTTAAGGAACATGCGGATGCCGTATCTGTTATACGGATAGACTCATACGGCGATACGGAATATACGGATAGTATGATACGGAACATGCGGAAACCGCATGGGATACGGAAAGAACAAACGGAATCCGTATGTGCTATGCGGAAATATCCACGAGGCAATAAGTAGTATACGGAAAGTATGGTGTTCTACCTGAACCCATGACCATAGGCGAGCGCACGGGGGGTGGGGCGCCCCCCTTTTCCCTCTTGTCTTAGGGAGGACCCTCTCTAAGAGGGAGGGTCCTCCCTCCCTCTTAGGTATAGAGGAGTATAGCCTCCTCTGTACTTTCTGTGCCCGTCAAACGCTCCTTCGGCGACCGTCGTCTTTCCCTCTCACCCACCATGGTATTACGCTACATTCCACCGCGGCGCGCCGCCACCTAGGTTGGGCTTGTCTTTAGTGGCTTGAGGCGCTCCTGCCAGTTTATCGCACGCTGCCGCGTCTAAGCAATTGCGCTCGCGACGTTTCCTTGCTGCTGCGTTTCTTTACTGATATACCCGTAAGCGTTTCTCGCCATCATGGCCGGATACTTGGAACGCCAGTGCTGAAGCGGCTGCCCTGCCCTTCGCAACCGGCTAGGCGTTGGATGTCCTGTGGTTGTGCGGCAGTGAATAGGCGCCCGTCGGCTAGCTGTTGCCTACATTGCAACCAAATGGTGACATGTGTGTGTGTGTGTGCCTGCAGGAATGGTTTATAATCTGCAGGATCTCGTAACACCTTGGGAACCCGAAGGTGCATGACGCGACCTGCCACAACTCTAGTTACATCGGAGAACCACCTATTTTTGTGTCACCATGGACTTTGCTTGCTCCACCACGTTTCCCGCTTGCTTGGCATTACAGCTTCAAAGGTTTACCCGCCAGTGAGAATGCCATGCCTTCATTGCAGTTAAGGATGGCGGGTCAATGCGAAAACCTCGCAACGGCAGGACCTGTGTGAGAGATTCTGCTGTTTCTACATCCTCGTAATATTGAGCATGGTCAGTGGTGGCAGACGTGAAGAAGTGCGTGTGTGGTGGTGCGTGCCAGTACAGTGGTGTCGTGTCGTCTTGCATACAGTGCACACTGTACATATTCTGCATACGTAGGTACGTGTGCAGAATAAAGGTTCAGTTTTATTGCCAGTGTGAATGCCAGGCCTTCATTGTAGATAAGGGTGGCAGATTAGTGCCATTCTGTTTGCAGTGCCGCGTGAGAGCTGCTGATGTTTCTACATTCTCGTCATATCTGGCATGGTCAATGGCGGCAGGTGTGAACAAGTGCATGTGTTCTGGCGTGTGCCAGGGTGTCGTACGTACGACACCCTGGCACACGCCAGAACACATGCACTGCCAGTACGTGTGCATTGTTTATGCTTATTCTGATTGGTGTGTGCCCGGGTGTCGTGTCGCCTGACAGTGCGCATTGTTTATGCTTACTCTGCGTGTGAGAACTGCCACTGTTCCTACATTCTCGACACATGGAGCATAACCAGTGGTGGCAGACGTGAACAAGTGCCTGTGTGGTGGTGCGTGCCAGGGTGTCGTCTTGTATGACAGTGCGCATTGTTTGTGGTTATTCTGCGTGGTTCATGCGAGGGTGTTGTCATCTGACAGTGCACATCGTTTAGGCTTATTCTGCGCGTACATGTGCAGAATAAATATAATTCAGTTTACTTTGATCTCTCGATTAAGCTGTCCTCCAACAAGTTCTGACTTAATGGAAGACCTTGTCTGCATTGTATGGACTTGCTAAACCAAAATAACAACAATTAACCCTGGTACAAGTCAGTTTTTCCTTACAGAAGATAGATTGTAGTATCCCAAAAGGGACGGTACAAAGTCATATGGCATCTGATGCGGAAAAGGCATATATGTAAGCCGTATCATGCGGTTTCCGCACGACCACAAATCCGCACGACCAGCGGTATCATACGGCATCCATACTACCATATTTCCGTATAAATTGAAGCCGTATATACGGAGGATACGGAGCCGTATAATCCATATATATGAATTATGCGGATTCGTATCATGCGGTTCCGTATCATGCGGATCCGTACCATGCGGATCCGTAATACCATAACTCCGTATGTACGGATCCGTATCTTCCGTACATACGAATTTTTTCACTAGGCTAGGCAGGTGGTGGGTGCAAGCAAAGAATAACGCGCTCTACCGGTGGCGTCTGTCGCCCACGTTGACTCCATTCCTTGATCTTGCTTGCATGTGCTTGCGGGGGGCTTTGTCCGTCCCTCCTTCCCAGCGTCCCACAGCTCCTCTCCTACGCTCCCGCCCTTTCTCTCCTCAGGAGTGCTCTACTCTACGGAGAGGCGCGCACGACAGGTGGTGCGACAGCTGCATACTCTGCTGGGGGGCGCCATGTTAGTTCCGCGGTATAAAAATGACGGAGCGCGCGCACCTCATTCTCTCTCCTGTGCAGCGCCGCGATGAGCGACCGGGCCGCTGGCGCGAATCGGGAGCGGCGACGTTTCTCCCGCTCAAGCCAGCCATCACCCCGCTGCTTCGCATCCATACATGGTTCCCTTTAGCGGGAGATGGGGAAGTTTTTTTACACCGAAAGCTCTTATGACATGACCACTAGGGCCGCTTTGGCGCCGTAGTTGTCCGCCACCGCCGGTGTCCGTAACCATTATCGCGCGAAATAAGAAAAAACGAAATACATAAAAAACACCTGACAGAATGGGAATCGAACCCAGGCCCTCAGCGTGGCAGCCCAGCACTCTACCACTGAACTACGCCGGTGCTTGAGACTGCGTTCCAAGCTGACCCTATAAAGCAGGGGTCTCAAACACGCGGCCCGCGGGCCGCATGCGGTCCGCGAGTCGCTCTCTTGCGGCCCGCAGCCCGCACATGACTGTCTTCGCTCCACAATTTAAAAATTTTCCAAATGAGCTTGTTCCTGAGCTACAGAGGTCTAAAGCATTGTTTTAGTGAGGCACCCCATGTGGTCACAATGTCGTGAAGCGTAACCAGTAAACAAAAGGCGCAGCATAGCCTCAGCTGCTTTTGCGCCATAAAAAACCAAATTAAAGTAAACAAAAACTATGTTCCAGAATCGGCATGCAGCTTGTGGTGGTTTTGGAGATCGGTATGGATATGCTGATAGAATCCTGGCATCAAATCTCCTTTATAAATGAGCTGTCTATGTTATATGGGAAAGGTCTTCCTTTAAGTGGCCACGTTTGCTGACAATTTGCAATTTGTTCGAAATTCCTCCCCCCCCCCCTCCCCCCCCCCGGCCCATGCGGAACCAAATTGTGTGACTGCGGCCCGCTGGCTGAGGTGAGTTTGAGACCCCTGCTATAATGGCTTCATGTCAGGTAAGGAATCGCGATAACATGTGTTGTAAACCGTTTTAGAACAGTAAAATAACAACCAGGCATCACACAATGCGAATTACGTAACGAGTGGCTCATTCAATGCTTCAACCCATTACAAAAGCCTCAGGCGTGATTCTTCATCGTCGTCAGCCAGAGCATCAACAAAATGCGCATAATGCGTTACAAGTGTGTAGCGCGTACCACGCTTTTCTTAAGAATGAAGAATAATGGCACAGTGGACGCTTCCCCACTACACAAAAATTATGATTATTTATGGCGTAGTAGGTACTATGCAAGTGAGCTTGTAGTATTTGCTCAAAGAGTGTTTAAAAAGGCTCTGAAAAGCCCGCTCTTCCAGCTTTCGCTGTGACTGTGCTGCGCGTTCCGCGCAGGCCTGGCGGTTTTTCTCATTTCGCGCGATAGCGGTTACCGACACCGGCGGTGGCGGTGAAATGCCAGGGCTCTCAACCCCAAACTTCATTGCTTCGGTAAAGTATTCAAGCTGGTAGAACGTCTGATGCAAGTGGCGTCAACATCGACAGAATGTCTGATTTGGCAACCAGCGTCAACACCAACGAGGTGCCTGATGCAACGTGCGCCAACCAAGGCGGGAGTCTCATGCAATCCACGGCAACTCCTGCGGTGCGCCTGACGTAACCGATGGCAATTCCTCACGCAACGTGTGGCAAGCCCTCTCATCCACGAGTCCGATTCCAGCCAGCGACCAACGGCGGTTCCTGATTGCAGGCTTCGACCTACTGGCTGATGCAAAGGGTCGCAAGGGCTATAAAATAACGAAGCCGTGAAGTGACGGGAGTACAGCGACCGAAGAAATCCCGGGTCGTCATCGCACCTCAGTGCGAGCCCAATAAGCTCTCGGCCCCAATGCCAAATATGTAACGCCTGTGTTTATTCTGTATATAAATATTGCCTTAACTCACTGTCACCTTGTCCGCTTGGACTATCAGCTCTGCACAGACACAGCCGCAAGCTGAGACACCCGATACCCAACAGCGGACAACTACGGGGCCAAACATGGCTGTTTTTATGATCTGATAACAGTTTTCTCTGTAAAAGCGCTAAGAAGAGACAAAAGGTGGCATCCGTGTGATTACTGAACAAGAGGTAGAAGTGGCGATCGAAAGAGACGGAAGCGGCGGCGCATCTTGAACACACGCGGGAAAGAATATCTTGCTGCTTCCGCCTTTTCGCTCTCCTGCCACCTATGAAGTGTGAACGACCTTGAAAAAGATAGAACGCGCCGTTTGAACTTTGCAACTGTTTGCACGTAGTTGTGTGCTTGCTAGTGACTACTGCTTGTAGAATTATTGCCGTTCCTACCAAACCGAGTGAAACGCAATGAAAGCTGCTCTAAACGCGCAGCTGCTCGAGACGCCGGCACGCTCATGATCGTGAGCACCATCGCGACAACGTCACTGGAGGATGTGTGCGAGGCGGCGCCTGACGGCCGCCGCTGGTTCCAGCTGTACGTGTACCGGGATCGCGATGTCACGCGCGCACTGGTGCGGCGAGCCGAGCTGGCTGGCTACTCGGCCCTGGTCCTGACCGTCGATACGCCATACTTCGGCCAACGTCTGGCCGACGTCAGGAACAAGCTCGCCCTGCCGCCGGGACTCAAGTGAGAATTTGGCGCTGCATCTTTCATGTTTCACAAAGCACACGCTAACAATTCCACGTTCGTTCCGCTGGTCCATTTTCTTTGAATAATTCCAAGTTCTTCATTGCCGTCATTGCGGAACTTCAAAAATTATTTTCGTGGTGACAAAAAAAAAGTGATGGTAAAATTTTTCATATAAGAAGACCTATTTGCTGCCGTTTAATTGAAGTATAAATGTGATTTTTAATTGGCGCACCACTTGGTCTTTATGGCGTCTCAGTGTTCACCAAAATAAGGGTATTCTCAAATTCGTTATTTTCTCTCGGAATACATAAACTGTACACTAGTCTGAAAGCATTGTTAACGCAAAATATACTTTTCTGAAAGTAAGTATTGATTACTGCGATATTCATACACATCAAGATATTGCAAGGAAAAGTATGCAAACATAAATCATTTTGGAAAATTTTCTGAAGCCGTCTATGGCGAAAAATTCTATTAACATTATTGACGTTTGTACAGCTTACACGAATGAATGTGCTTAATATTTAAACCAAATTTCCAATTGAAACGAGAAACGATACTCTCATTCAAAATCTTCTGAGAAACGCCACTCAGACTGCATTCTGCAAAATTAGGAAGGCCCCCACATAACCAAAAGTTTTTCCATTCGAAGCATTTTTAGCGAACCAAAAACACTTCAAGCGCTTCTATCTATCTATCTATCTATCTATCTATCTATCTATCTATCTATCTATCTATCTATCTATCTATCTATCTATCTATCTATCTATCTATCTATATGTCTGTCTGTCTGTCTGTCTGTCTGTCTTTCTATAAAACAAATATACAAACATGAATAAAATAAGACCTTGCATTCCAGTCATTGGAAGATCGTCGCGTCAATGCACTTTTATGTTTGTTTCACTGGCACATTTATAGCAATAAATTTCGCTAGCTGACGCTTCATCCTCCTGTGCGCACATCTCGACTTATTAACGCGATAGCGTTCAAGAGCTCGTTTCGCAAAAATTCCGGCGTCGGCGTCGGCTTCGGCTTCGTTGGTTGTGAGCAAAAAATAATCATCTTGTCCATGACTGAAAGATCGAGAAAGATGCAAATAAAATAAATAAAGATTTCCGAGTCCGAGTGAGGATCGAATGCAGGTCGCCTGCGCGGAAAGCAAGTGTTCAACCTCACAGCCACGCGTCTGCTTGGAAATACAGTGAAAATAACTTCCTCTGCTTCGAGATGCAGCGAAAATAAATTGCATGCTTTGCAAACGCACGTGTTCTGTGTACAGGCTTGCCCAATACAACGTGTGATATCGCAGTAATATTGCGTGGTACAAGCGTACATTGCCATCGGGCGCCGCAACATGTGATTATCATAACTACTTCGGGGTTTAAAGCCGGCTACCCATTACAAAATGCACTGACCTTACTGCGCGTATTCCCTTAAGACCGCGCGTAGTATGTGCCAAGCAAGTTCGAAAACAATTTAACGCGCATAATTGCTCGTGGTTCAAAGCATGCTACACATTACACAGTATGCAGCCATATGTGAAAGCTTCACTGACACAAGCCATTTTCAACTTTATCGATTACATTGTAGTAATCCACAATTTAAACTTCTCGAGTAACATCGTACAATAAAAAGTATGCACTGAGTGGTTGAAGTACGCACTAGGGACAGGATATCGCTATCGCGTTCAACTTTTAAAGGCGAAGCTTAAGGGTCCCCCCAATTTTTTCCGATGCACTCCATGCCATCCATGGTGACACGCAGTCATTCAACTCATCACCCTACCTAGAGCACTTCAGAACGGTCCCATCACATTTATCTCTGATCGTGAAACTTTCCGTGATCACCTGGTTTCGTTGCGTCTTTGAACTGTATAACGTTGTTGCACTTTGCTACTTGCAGTGTTTGCTTGGTTGTTTTTTTTTAGGGGGCGAAACCGCCTCGGGGTCTCGACTTGTTGGCGTGTCATGTCGTCGTCACGGTCCATCATAAACGGGCATGCGCCACAAAAATTGGCTAAATACCACTACCGGTCCACTAAAGATGAAGAGGGCTACACCAACAAATAGCCGACGACGTATCAGGATTTGATTTTATTAATTCACAGAAATTTGTCAAATTCCGTTTCAAAATTGGTTTGAAAGCCAAGTTTTCTCCTGCAATGCACACTTCGTATCATGTTGCGGCGTGCAACACTAAAACAACTTACGGCAAAAGCGTCGCTAATGCGCAATGAGAGACAGAAGAAGGAGAAGCACCACCTTAAAGGACACCTGACAGCGAAAGTTTTGTTTGCGACTTTTTTGCAGTAATTTGTACCTTTTCGTCTGGTAATGCCGAAATTGAATCGTAAATGCTCTAACGCATCGTATAATTAATGCTAGCGTCGTTGATTCAGAACGATTTTGCTTCAGTTCGAAACGCCCGCCTAAATACCATAAGAACCTAGCGCCCCACAGTGAGGCAGCGCCTGAGACTACGTGCGCTCAAGCTTCGGTGACGCTGAACGGCCATTTTCAAATAGGGAGACCCGCGGGCGCTGAAGTATGAAACGATGTGGGTGCTTGGAGCGTGTCCCCCCTCAAGAAAAAGAAAGACATTCCTGGCGTAAGCAGCCAAAACCACCTTGAGAGCAGCCCGACAACAGAGCGAGAGGGGTGACGAACAACACTCCTCGCCGGGTCCCAGTCGGGGTATTGTGAGGAGAGGAACCGCTTCTTCGCGTGCGGTCGCACGCGTTTTTCTAGCTCCTCAGTTTTTCTCTTTCTCCTTTTATTATTATTATTTTTTACTTTTCCGTCCACAGTAATGATTTTCCTTCAACCTCCCCTACCATTTGATTTAGTTATCTATTAATTTCCCTATAACGACTACCCAGAGTCTCCGCTCACGAGTCCAGCCCTCCTCGAGGGCTTAAGTAGGACGATGTAGGTCCGCCTAGCCTTTTCTCGATCGGCTTTTTTTTTTATCATGTTTTTTTATTACCCCCCCACCAGCCGATTCCCTCCCTGTCCCCCCGGCACTCCTTGTGATGGACGATAACCCTACGCCAGGCTCCCTGTCGGGGTTCACCATAAGCGGCAGCTCCAAGCGCTCTCGAGCGTTCGAACTCCTTCTCCGGGAGGCAAACAACATCCTTCGGCAAGATGAGGCCAGAAAACCGCTCTCACCTCGCCGTCGTCCTCGCAAGGTTCGCAAGAGTCCTGCTCAGCCACGCAGGTACAAACGACCCGCCACGGTTGTACCAGGCTCCACAAGCCAGGCGCCAGAACTGCCATCCAGCCCTGGCCCCTTCAACTCACCAGGCGCCGCAGGCTCCTCAGCCGAGGAAGCCGCTGCTGCCATCTTGGCTCGTCCTCCCTCCCAAGTCGGCCATCTTAACGCCGGGGCAAATTCCAGCGAACAAGCCATGGTGGAACAGGAGGGTAACGACCGCCTTGGAATTCCAGAGGATAATCAGGCGGAACAGTGCCCCTTGTCAAACAAGAACTCACCCCCCTCCCATCGAAGCGGGGGCCGAAGAAAGCACTGCCTCTTCGTTGAATGATGCCACACGAGCGTCCACCAGCACCCCCTCCCCCTGTGCCAACGTCACGGAGGCTGCACAGCTGACTCCAAGGAACCCACCTCCCGCCCCCCACCGGCGCAGCAAGTTCGGACGTCCTTAAGGGAAAGGAGCCCGTCAATGGCGCTCCCTCCTCCCCACTCCCTCGCGCCAGCTGCGTGCTGGGACAGCTGACGGCGGAAGAGTTCCCCGCCCTCCCCTCCACTGGGGCCCCAAGCGGTTCAGAGCTTTGCGCACCAAGCGTTCCCATCAACACCGGGCGTCGATTTCAACGTGCTGAGAAGCCCGCTGCCAGCGACCCGAGTCCCCGGTCCCCACGGCACACAAGCCCCGGCACCCAGCCGGAGACGGTGCTCTACAGACCAGCTGTCAGGAGAGAATCTTTCCGAACAGCCACACAGGAAGCCATCTCATCCTGTTTGGCTCCTTTGGAGGGTGTCAGTCGCGTCCGCGTAAACTTCGGCCGCAACGTCGTCGCGGTCGACGTCACCGCCGGAACTCCCCTCGACCCCCAGCTCGCCGTGGCCGACATCTGCGGCATTGCTGTGCGCGCGAAGCAAGCGTCGACGAACACCTGCAGCGGCGTCATCTATAACGTCGACCCCGCGCTAGACGAGGATGCAATCCGCGCCAACATCGAGTCGCGGTTGCCTGTTCTTCAGTGCTCACGCTCTGGTCGAGACGTTGTTGTGCGCTTCGCCGGCAACAAGGCTCCCCCCTGATGTGGAGCTTTTCAAGCAGCGCCGCCCCGTGCGCGCTCACCGTCCACGGCCAACCCAGTGTGAACTCTGCGGTCGTTATGGGCACACGGACGTAACGTGCACGTTCGAGCGGCGATGTGTACGTTGTGGCAAGCCACACTACCTCGGTGAGTGCACCGCGAAGGAGGCGAAGTGTTTCTACTGTGGTGCAGCACACCCTGCTACCGAGCCCCGCTGCCCCCGATGGCAGGAAGAGCGGCGTTTGTTGGAAGCGCGCGCCGAATCGTCGCTCCCAATCTCCCGCCGTGAGGCGCTCGCTATCGTGCGTGGACAAAATAGAGGAGACCCATCAAAACCCGGCTCTACCACCTTGTCCCGTGCTCACCCCTTGGTTTGCGAGAACTTTTCGTACGCGGCGGCCGCTGGTGGTCCCTCTACAAATGACTCACAAACCGCCACCGACAAGAGGAACTCTGTGATCACTGTGCTCGCGGCAGCTCTGACAGCCGCTATGGACTTTCTGCCTCTCGGCTGTCCCGTTCGCCCGCTCTGTGCTGCAGCGCTGGTCACCCACCTTGCGTTAACCAGTGATGGCGAGTGAGCGACGCGAGTCTAGGCCGCGCATACTGCAGTGGAACTGCCGCTCACTGCGTCGCCGACAGGCAGAGCTCGCAGCGATCCTTCCCCTGCGCAACTACGATGTCCTTGCCTTGCAAGAGACGTATGTTCGCGCAGAGGAGGTGTCGCTGCCCGGCTATATTGGCTACAGCAGTCCCACGCAGTGTGCGCTGACCGAGTGCAACAGTGTCCCTTGTAACGACATCTCGCACCCACCTGGAAAGCCCCGTGCCACTCTATACATCCGGGCATCGCTTGCGCACGCGGTCGTACCTACAGAGCGGTTCTGCTGTTCAACTGTTGAGTGTGTAGCCGCCACGGTACGAGTTGGCCGCGTCGATACATCGGTAGTGAGTGTGTACGTTCGCCCCGTCAGCGTGGCCAGTTTTGCATTCCTGCCACCACTAGTCGCGGCCCTTCACAGCGACCTTGTGTGTTGTGGTGACTTCAACGCTCACCACGTGAGCTGGGGATGTCCCCGAACTTCCACGCGTGGTCGGGACCTGAATGACGTCATTGCGTCCACAGGCCTATTCGTCCTGAACTCTCGGGGAAGCTACCTTCGCCCGTAGAGGTGTGGCCGCCGTGGTGATTGACCTGGCCCTCGTGTCGGAGCGTTGTTCCTATGAATGGAAGCGCGAACCAGACACGGCCGGCTCGGACCACTTCCCGATCACGCTGTCACCAAGTCATCCCAGCCGTGGTGTTGTACGAAGTTACAGTGTCGTCCGCTGGCCTCTCTTCCGCGAATTGTGCGCGAGTGTTCAGTCCTCTGATGACTTCTTCCCGCGTATCGCGGAGTGCGCAGAGCGAGCTACGACCCGCTGTGTCGTGCCTGCGGGGACACCCTGCCCGGACGTGAAGCTTCTAAACCTTCGCGCAGTCCGCCGCCGCGCTCAAAGACAGGCGCTGCGCTCCACCGCCACCAATCCCTGGACAGTGTACAACAGATCGACGCGGTGTGCCGACGTCACGCTGAGCAGCTTCGTGACCGCAGCTGGACGGGCGTCTGCTCATCACTAAAGGACCCACGTCGCCGTGGCCGCGGCTGGCGCATGATGCGTGCGATGCTTAACCCCAAGGTTCCACGCTACCCTGTGCTGGCCATCGCTGTGGGGCGCGGTATTTCAGAAATGGACCTTGCCGAGCTGATTGCCTCCTCCTTCGCGCCTACTGCTTCCGCTGCCCCGGGTGCAGTTGCACGCGCCACGAGCTACACTGCACCGCCCCTCCCTCCCCCTGAGCCGACTCTCGCCGCAGACATCCGCTCGCTCTACGAAGAGGATTTCACCCTCTGCGAGCTCGATCATGTTCTCTTGCGAAAGCGAAATCGCAGCGCACCTGGCCCAGATGGAATAACCCATCAGCTCTTGCGTAATCTCGACGCTTCCAAGCGCCCCATCCTGCTGGAGGCCTATAACCGGGTGTTCGCAAGTGGATCCCTTCCTGACCAGTGGCGCACGGCAACTGTTATTCCAGTCCTCAAGCGAGGCAAGTCTCCTCGTGCGATCAAATCTTATCGGCCCATTTCACTCACCTCAGTGGCTGGAAAAACAATGGAGGAAATGGCCCTTCATCGATTGCACTGGATTGCGGATGCGCGCAATGTCTTTGCCCCCGAGCAGTGCGGTTTCAGACCTCATCGTGCGACAGCCGATTGCCTTGCAGCCGTCGTGAGCACACTTGAGCAGGCTCTCCACGACAAGGAGATGGCCATCCTCTTGCTTCTCGATGTCCAGTCGGCGTTCGACTCGCTGCCCCATGCTTCCATCGTCGGTGCAGTGCGCTCCCTTGGCGTCGAGGGCCGGCTTCTCGATTATGTTCGGGCCTTCCTTGCAGACCGGACGTTTGCCGTGCGCGTTGGAGAGGCGACCAGTTCACCGCGTCCCGTCCACACTGGCGTGCCGCAGGGCAGTGTTCTCAGCCCATTTCTTTTCAACTTGGTGCTTGCACCACTTGTGAAGGGTCTCCCTGAAACGGCAATTCTCCCAGTGCGCGCTGTTGTTTACGCGGACGACATCGCCCTTTACGTGCGCGGCCCTACCCGGATGTGCTCTGAGGTCCGCGGGCGGATGCAGATGGCTCTGCAGTGCGTGGAGAAGTTTATTAGTGACATTGGCCTCGCAATTTCGGCAACGAAAACCGAGGCCCTCGTTGTCCACCCTCGTGCTGCAGCCCGCCGCCACCTCCCGTGCCTTCAGCTGGACGGTGTGCCGATCTCTTGGCAAAAGAGTGTCCGATACCTCGGGCTAACCATTGACAATCGTCTACGGTGGTTCCCCGCGGTGCGGCGCATTCGGCAGGATGCTTGCCGCGTTGAGTCTTGTGTCCGTCGACTCCTCGCCCGCGGCAACGGATGCCCTCCCACCTTCGCGTGCACCATATACGAGGCAATGGCCCTCTCCGTAGTGCACTACGCTCTCCCTCTCTGCACCCTTCAGGCCCCACAGTGGCGAGCGATTGACCGGGATCATCGGCGAGTGATCCGAATGTGCCACGGCATCCCTCGTCATACTCGTGTGGCCGAGACTCTCGCAGAAACTCGCGCGTGGCCTGCGTCGCTTACAGCGGATCTGCGCGCCCTGGGTCATATGGAGCGCCTCCATCGCGCACCCGGCGCCGGTCCTCTACTCGCCCGACTTCGTGCTGTCCCAAACACTCAAGTCGGTCGAATCATCGACCTATACGACAGTCTCGTTGTCGACGAACCTACCCCGTGTGCGCGCTGGCCCCCCTCCACACCGGCGAGCGCCCCTCCGTGTTTGCCTCGAGCTGCCGGGCATACGCTCAAAGCGCAACACACCTCAAAGTGCCATCGCTCAGGAGGCTGCGGCGAGGATGCACGAGGACCTAGCTGGCAGAACACAAGTCTTCTCTGATGGCTCTGTGCTACGAGACCGTTCAGCTGCGGCCGCCTGCATTGCCCCTGAGCTCGACAGATCCCTGCAGTGCCGCCTCAGTTTCTGTGCCTCCTCGACTACCGCGGAACTCGTGGGTTTGCAGCTGGCTGCCGACCTCCTTAGTGAGTCGCCTACCATCAAGAGCGCTGCAATTTACTGCGACTCTAGGTCAGCTCTGCGACAACTCATGAAGGAGGAACGCGGCCCGCCACTTTCACAGCGTGTTGCGCACAGCCTGCGGTCGGTTCAGGAGCACGGCTGCGATGTTGTTCTGCAGTGGCTTCCCTCCCATGTTGGCATCGCGGGAAATGAGGCTGCCGACGATCTGGCTAAGCAGGCACATTCTCCCGCGACCCCATTGACTCCATACGCCAACTCCTTCGATTCCGCGCGCTGTAATTTTCGCCGAGAATTGCAGCGCGACCACCCAGACGAGCGGGTCGCCGATGGACGCCCCCCTCCTCTACTCCCCATGACTGGTTTCTCCCGGCGAGAGCGCGCACTCCTCTTTTCCCTGCGGACAGGCTCAGCATGGACGGGGGGAACGAAAACAGCGGCTGCGGGGAGCCCCTTCGTCAGCTTGCGTCGACTGCGGCGCAGTTGAAACACTTTTTCACCTGCTATGCGAGTGCCCCACATCTGACTGTGCAAGGAAGCAGCTCGCAAACCGCTACCGTCTTCTCGGCCTCCCCTGCGAGACTCTCGAGGACATCCTCTTCCCCACCGGCTACAGCGATCGTCGCCGTAATGCCCTTGCCGCGCTTCTCTCCTTCATCGACGCTGCCGGCCTCGGCGAGCGGCTCTAAAACCAACACGCACGTAGTCTAGCGCGCCCCTCGCCCTTCCTCCCTGCAAGCCCTACTTTTCTGTCTTTCCTTCTCTCTTTCTCCTTTTCATCCCCTTTCCCCGTGTGTGTATCGGTTGAGGTGTCCTCTTCGAGAGACAGTTATCGTGCACACCGAACCCCCCTTCCTATTTCTCAACAGAATCACCTATATATAGGCCTGGAAGTGTTCCCTGACGTCGACAATACTTGCTTGACCTCTGCAACGTCACGAGGGGAGCCTCTGTCCACGTCAAACGACAAAAATGTCGATTGGACCTGAATACTCAGATGAGCACTCACCTTTACTTTAAAGCCAAATTAAAATATTTTATAGGCAACGCTCGTCCCTGATAATCGGTCAGAAGTGCCCCCGCATGCTGGAGTCTCAAACAACACAAGCATCTCGAGTTTCCAAATTAGATGTCAGGGGTCCTTCAAGGTAAGCTGCATTCCAACGCAGTTTTCCTACGACGTTAGCGGAGCTGAAACATCCTTCCCGACATGCCCGGTTTGGAACCACTAGTGCCTAATCAAAGAAATTCCTATTAAAACAATGTGGCGAATTACCTCGGTCAGGCCCGTGTTCTTTTTCTTCTGTCTCTCATTACCCATTAGCAGTGATTTTGCTGAGGGAAACACCGACGCACACTGCGTGATTCACCTTTCAGCAGGTTTCACGTTAGTGGAGCTGAAACACCCTTTTTTCAGCTCCACTTCGCCCCTCCCCAGGGTTTCTAGCAGTGGCTTATACCAGAAATTCTTTTTTTTTTCAACCAAAACACCAAAACATTATAACATTACCTCGTTTTCGTCACATCTCTCATAGAGATACATATTTGAGCGTACGTGTTTGAGCGTACGTCCTTACATGTTTGAGCGTACGTCATTTGAGGTCTAAATGACGTCTTGAACGAAGAATCGGCAGGACTAGCGACGACCTTGGCGAAAGGGGTCGATGACATGCGCGCCGTATACCCCGGGTGCAGATTGTAGTAAGCATGGTACCGGAGGTACCATTGCGCAACGGCGACCTGCATAGAGCGGTTGTCGAAGCAAAACAAAGAGATATGGGGAATGAGTCGAGAGAAAGGCTTCGAGGTAGTGGAAATAAACAGGGAGGTTCACAGGTGGGGTAGTTTCCAAAGAGATAGAACTCACTTCCATAAGAGGCTTGGTCATGAGGTGGGATGGCGACTGGCAGGACGCGCAGTAGCATTTTTGTGGGGCAGGCGGACCCTTCGCAGTCCGGGGTAGGTAGTAACAAACAAAACAACCAGGAGTACCCTTTAACGGGTAGTATTCGCCTCGAGATCTTGGAGTGGCGCCCTCTCGCGTGTGACGTCAGGGAGAGGACTCGCATGCAGCTCTTCGCGCGCGCGTTCGCTGCGTGAAGGCTGCTCGACGCTGCCGGCCAGTCTATTGTGCTCGAGTTATTGAAACACTGGTGGGCAAGTTCATAAAGCAGTTTGTACTAAATTTTCAAGCAAAATGCCCAGCGAAATCGAGCGGAGTTGCCGTCAGGAGCACGTTCTGTGTCCATTGCTCCTGGTGTCGTCTGCTAGCCATCCATGTGTACATCTGCTGCTATGGTGAATTTTTCTTTTCGCGACTGTTCTATGGCCGTGGCACTCAAAATGACTTTCCTGCCCGTTTTCGATCACTGACTTCAACGTTCGGGCTTCAGCATCCATGTCTGCTTTAAAGCGCAATAAATGTATACCGCGTGCTGCGCGTGTTCGGTTGCCAAGCCTGCTCCTTCGGTTCAATTCTTATGTTCGGAGCATGACAAACGACGTGTGATGTCATTCAAATAAATTAAATGGCGTTACCAGCAACAACGTTTTATTAAATCCACATCTTTAGCAGCTGCTGTGTAAGCGCGTCGAAAGTACTTTAAATTGAAACACGAAATAAACAGGGTGATTCTAAAGGGGATGCACGAAGGTCATATGAAATATTGGTAAATTGTCCTGATGATTTTCTTTTTTGCAACATAATTTAATCCTTACGTTAATAAATCCACGTTTGTTCAGTCGTTCATGGTGGTCTGAAAGTATGCTGAACAGAATTAGTGTAATCATACTAAGGTTGATAAATACAAAGCTTTCGCATCGAAAGTCGTAAGAAGATGTACGTATTTACAATAAAATACTGTAAGTCAGTCTCAACGATCGACTCCTGATAGGGCTTGGTGCGATCACTGTACTTAAAAGACTCGAGTTTCTTATGCATTTACCTAAGTTGAGTCGAAGGCGAAAGCCATCTTTTTCTTGAGTCGACGTATTGTTCCTTCGCCGCCCCCCCTCCGCATGCTTTCTGGACGTAACGTGGTTTTGCACTGAAGCTTTCTACACATCACCTGGTTTTGCATCGCCTCCGAGATCGGCCCACCAATCACGGAGGCAATGCAAAGCGACGATGTCATGTGATGACGTAATCATCTGACGTGACGTTGTAACGTCACAAATTTTGGCGGCCTGCGATGTCATGATGACCTCATCATGTGATGAATTTTCGCATCACTCATGTTGACGCTGGTGACGGGGGACGCCGACGGTCAATTTTCGCATTAGATGAGGAATCTAAGGCTCTCACCCTAAAATATTAAATCTTGTTATAGCACGGTAAAGAATAGCAATAATCAGCCACGGGGACCAAAAGAATGGTGGGAAAGAGATCTGTTTCTCCTCTTCCTGGACACATTCGCCGATTTTCCCTACTGTTTACCAAATTGTACTATCGGTGTGAAATGAAACGCGAACACTGCAGCGGATCGCGTTGCCCAAGCATTAGAAATATAGTGCGCGCCATCCTGTCATCACCACTTGACAGTCTCGCACAGTCGATTAGGCGGCACTGCGCGATCGAAAACATGAATGTGGCTCATGAGCGTATCTATCTCTAATCGTAAGGGTCGAACTGTACCACGCGCACCACTGGTGGCGTTTCATTCCGAGCGATCTTATTTGCATCCAGCTCGCCCAATCTATGCTAGTGGTCTGCAATAACCCGCTGGTCGATGAAGTTATCGATTTCATGTTGTCGGCTGTCGTGTCTGCACAAGTCCACATGACTACAATTGAGACTGGAGCGTGAATTTTCGTTCAACTCAAGTCTGTTTACACAACGCTGATTTTTGCGAATAAGCCGCAAAATTGATCGCGCTTCAATTTCAAAGCAGCGTAGACTCTCTTTAACTCACTTGGCGGGCGCGTTCGCGCTTTCGCGTAAGCTATTTCAACGCCATCCAGCCCAATGAGTGACGCTACGGACTCGGGGGGCATTAAGGGCATGAACCTGACCGCGTTGGCTGTGGGTGTACAGAAGATATGTTAAATGTTAACGTTTCTTAAACTCCTGTAATGCTAGCAGTCATGTCAAGAAATATCATTAGAAGAAAATGCAGCTAGTAGTCGACGAACGCCGTGCGACGCGAGTGAACTATAACGAAAATGCTGCTGTTTTAGCCAGAGCGTAGCAGACGACAAAAGCCGAATCCCCGCCCTTGCGTCACCGGAGCGCCGTTCGCAGCGCCGCCATCGGTCGCACACCAGGCGAATTGTGAAAAACCAGAAAGAAAAATCACAGCACATCCACGGAGTGAATGATGATGAGTGGGCGAAGCTCCAGAGGTTCATCGGTAAACCGTGAATCTTCCGTGAAATTCGCCCAGTACATCATCAAAGATGTGACAAACACTGTGTGTATATATACAAGAAATTTATATTTTATTCGTGAGCCGTGATTTTCCGTTTTCTTTTCGTTTCTTCGTTGGTCGTGGTTACCGTTTACATAAGCCGTGGCTTCCATTCCCCCCTTCATTATAACGCCTTTATGGTCGGTGAAATGGAGGGAGAGTGGTTCCTGGATGGGTCGTATTGGAAAGTTTGCAAAGACAAGATCGATGCAGGTTCCTCGGATGGTGGTTGGTTGCATGTGGTCAAACGATATGCATGTGAGACCATATCGCGATGGCATCGCGATCGTCATCGTCATCAGTGTCATCGTTATGACGCATAGTGGGTACATTCCATGTACCCACTATGCGGCACAGTGCTGTGCCGTGATGGCAGCGTCATCGTTCATCGCACAGGGGTGGCTACGACGACGACGACAACTACGCTGGACGACGCCGGACTAGCCTGCGCCCTAAGGCGCTCCGCCCCTAAAAGGTAAAAGAAAAAGAGGAAAGGCACGTATTGCAATGAGTTGCATAAACATGCAGCGTGGCAGAAAATAAGACAAAATGGTTAGAGATTCAGGAGTAGTTAAACAACGAGCAGATAGGCGTCTATGCGGTTACAGAAACACACCTTAGATACTTGAAAGAGCCACCACATATTGACAATTATGTTTGGGAAGGGTGCAACAGGATCATGACAGAACGGAAAGGTGATCAGGACGTCTTGAGGGGCTAGTTGGTTCATTCTACGCAGGAGAATTTGCGCTAAAATAGAAAAGGACAACACAAAGAAGGAACACTTAAACAGATCGAGTGCGCTCGATCTGTTTAAGTGTTCCTTCCTTGTGTTGTCCTTTTCTATTTTAGTGCAAATTCTCCTGAACTGAAAGGTGGGGGGTGTAGGAATGCTAATTCACCATGGAACCCAATAGGCTACAGTGAAACAGACGTGTTCAGAGCACCTCTGGGTTTTGGGCACAATAGATGGGAAGAAAACGTGGCTAGGGGTAGCCTACTTGTGGACGGGAAATAACTCCAGAGAAAAAAATCAGGATATAGCAGATTGCAAAGTGTGGATATTAAGGAATTTGGTAATGGGGCCGAAATCATCCTTCTAGGGGCCATGAATGCCCACATACATTACCTTGACGGATTTTGACACCAATGGGAAGTTAATGGTATATATCTGCGAGAAACATAGTCTTGAGATAGTTAATACGGGGCCTAAATGTAATGGGCAGATCACGTGGGAAGTCGGACACAAGCAATGGAGTATTGATTATTGTCTCATGACTCAAGGAATTTATCACAGACTTAGAGAAATGAGAATAGACGAGGAAGGGATTAAAAGCTTGGGTAGTGATCATAAACGCGTAACATTACTAATGGGATATAAAACTGTAAATATTAGCATAAACTCAAAGTCTGGGAGCTCGCATTTAAATGACAACCAAATAAAAAACAGCCAAAGAGTCGCGAAACAACAAAGACTCGCGGAAGGAGTAGGGAAAATACCGGACAACGACTGGGAGTGTAGCGAGCTTTTACATCTGATGACGAAAGAGATAGGGAAAGAGAATAAAACTATTTGATGGAACCGAAAGAGGAAGCCAGAAAGTTGGTGGAATAAGGAAATCTAGGAAGCGATCGACAAGTGACGTCAAACATCACGGGAGCATAGAAAAGCAAAAAACGAAAAGCGGCCGCAGGACGAAGTCAACAAAATATTTTTTTTTTCATTTATTTATTTATTTTGGCATTTTCACAAAATGCCCATGAAGGGGGGCAAAAGGAGAGTGTGTCTCCTGACTTGGCCCACTTTTCGTGAGGCACCTCGGGCAGGTACAGCACGACAACACATAGAGATATACAAAATATATGTATACAAACAATAAATAAACGAGGAATACTACAACAGCTAACAGGAGAAATAAAAGATGAGAGTAAAGCTGTCCGTCAGAAAGAAATACAAATGCACTATCATCACCAGCATTTAACACATATTCAAATACATACAAATTGAAATGAATTGTAAAAACAATGAGTACATTAAGTATATTACATACCTTGAACACTTTCAGCACATTCAATTTATTACATTCATAATTTGTTTCCTAAATTTTGTAACGTTTTTAGCCTCCCTAGCATATTCAATTATTTTAGGAATGTTGCACAAGCGAACAATTTGGTTATCAATTGACTGTACACCATAGTTGGTCCGGCACATGGGCCCGACGAATGCAACAGTGCGCAGATTATATGTAAGATCTCTGCTTAAATATGTATCAGAAAAAAAATTGAAAGTTATCTTTAATTTTTTTTAAAGATTAACATAGCTAGTTGCATCCTATAGCACTCTGGGAATGGCAGTACATTATACACACGAAAAAGAGATATGTTTGTGGGGACCGATGTAGTTATTAAATTTAGTGCGCGTTTTTGGAGAAGAATAATCCTTTCACTGTTTGTTTTGTTACACGTACCCCAGACTAGAATGCAATACATGATTTGCGAGTGGATAAAAGAAAAATAAAGCTGCCGTTTAATTCTCCCTGGAAGGAGATGCTGCAGACGTCGAATTAGGCCGATAGACCTTGATATTTTTATTCGAAGGTTGTCCACATGGTCAGACCAACTAAGGTCGCTTTGAAAGCATACGCCAAGGAACTGAATTTTATTTACCTGCATTATAATTTCTCCGTTGAAAATCAAAGAGATAGCATGATCTACAGGCCTATTTTTTTACTTAAAGAGCATAAATTTCGTTTTTTATGTTTAATTCTAGCTGATTGACTGTAAGCCATGATTTCAGTTCAATCATCCAGAGATTTGCGGTTATCTCAATATCATGGAGATCTAAACCAGAAAAGAATGCATTTGTATCGTCGGCGTACATGACTATGTTTGGTGTGAAAAGAATGTTTACTATGTCGTTGATATAAAGTATAAAAAGTAAAGGACCAAGTATGGATCCCTGGGGAACCCCATACTTAATTACACCCAGGTCAGACCTAAAATTATGAAGCCGCACATATTGTTTTCTGGCCCAGAGATAGCTTTTCATTAGATCAAGCGCAATCCCGCGTATTCCATACTTTTGCAGTTTCCTAATTAATATGTCATGCTTTATGGAATCAAAAGCCTTACGGGAATCCAGAAATATTCCTAGAGTGTAAAGCTTTTTCTCAAAGTTATGAAGTAGGCTATCCTTAATACGGAGTAGAGCCGTCTGAGTTGATCTACCTGGTTGGAATCCACACTGTTCTTCACAAATAACATTTCTGTTTGCTATAAAAGAATATACCCTCTTATATATAAGGCGTTCCGCGACCTTAGAGAAAAGCGGCAATATGGATATTGGGCGATAATTATGAAGTTCATTTTTGTTACCTCCTTTAAAAATGATTGTTACGCGAGCTATTTTCATGGCACATGGAAACATTCCCGTCAAAAAGAGTCTGTTGCATATGTAAGTGAATGGAGCGACAATGGAATCAATAATTGCCTTGATAGGTGCTGTAGCAATGCCATCTTCGCCTGGTGAGCTATTCTTTAGTGAGCATATGGCAGTGGCTACGTCTTGCTCGGTAACGGGTGATAAAAACAAAGAATTAGTGAATGAGCTTTGAATATAGCATTCGGCCGGTTTAAGGTCAGACTCTCGCGCCACATTACTTGATGATCCTGCATCCAGGAAGTAAAGGTTAAATTTATCTGCCAGTGCCTTGCCACTATAGTGAATGTCGTTTATCTGTATATCGCAAGGGGCGGTGGCCTGTTTTCTTCCTATCATTTTATTAACTGAATTCCAAACCATTTTTGAGTTATCAATCATTGCAGAAAACTTATAGGCATAGAAATCTATTTTTGCTTTCCTTAGGTCTCCGTTTAGTTTGTTTCTGAACTTTTTGAACTCAATGAGGTCACTTTGTTCTTTTGTTTTCAAGAAATGATGGAAAAGTTTTTTTTTTCATTTATCCGCTTAAGAAATGCCGGCCTAATCCACTCTTTTCTTGCTCTCTTGTGTTTCCTTACAACAACGTACGGGAAAGCAGTATTGTAATGACCAAGAATTGTCGCCATAAACAGGTTGTATGCCTTAGACGGATCAGGTTCTCGGTACAGGTCCTCCCAATTACAGTCAAGCATTAGAGAACGAAATCGGAGGATATTTGTATCGTTTATATCTCTACGCATATATTTTACAGAATTCTGCATTTCAGGCATTGTTAATAGCGCAAAAAAAGGCAAGTGGTCACTGATACCTGAGCTGAATACTCCGGCTGATGCATTTTCGGGAGATAAATTAGTGTAAAAGAGATCAATGAGCGTTTCTGATTTGCTAGTTATTCTGGTAGGAGTGTTAATGATGTTTTCGCAACCATAGGACAACATTAATTCCATTAGTTTTAGTTTGGAAGGACTATCTTTTGTGACATCAATATTAAAGTCACCAAATGATACCACGAACCACCGATTAGAATTGGCATGATGAAGGAGCTTCTCTAAGAACTCAAGAAGAGCATCAGTGCTACCATCTGGGGGGCGGTAGATTCAGTACTATTACAACCTTGTTGTGTATCACAGTTAACTGCTTCAAAATCCTTACAGACAATACAATAGTCGGGCCATGCCTCATAAGACAAATTTTGTTTAATATATAAAGATACACCGCCACCACGTTTCCCAATTCTAAATACTGATTCCGTATTGTAATTTCCCAAATTGACCACGTCTGACTGTGAAGAAAACCAAGTCTCCGAGAAACCCATGATATCAAAGTCATAGTTGAGGTGTGCTAATTCACTTTCAATTTCTTCGCCCTTATTTCTCATGCTCTGTGCATTAATATGATAAAGGGAAAGACCGTGTTCAGAAAGAAAGGTTTGAGTCTTTAATCAAATTCTTGAAAGAGACAGCATTGTGATGTATCGAGTCGTTCATGCAAACAGGAAAAAGCAAAAAAGGCAATAGCTATAGTAACAGTTTAGACAATCTTGTCTAGATCATCTTCAGATGAGATTCGGATTGCACGCGCTTCTGAATTCTTTCTGACAAAGATCTTTCCCTGAGAAGACCAAGTGAATCGATAGCTCATCTCGGTGGCTTTAGTCTTTGCCATCCAAAGAAGCCTCTTGCTTACAGGAGTTAAGTTATCAAACAGCTGGATATTACTATTTTTTCCCTTAGTTTCCGCACGTTTTGCAAGCCATGCTGCCTTCAAGCTCAGTCGAGAAAGTCCGCCGCGGTGGTGTAGCGGTTAGGGTGCTCGGCTGCTGACCCGAAGGTCGCGGGTTCGATCCCGGCCGCGGCGGTCGCATTTCGATGGAGGCGAAATGGTAGAGGCCCGTGTACTGTGCGATGTCAGTGCACGTTAAAGAACACCAGATGGTCAAAATTTCCGGAGTCCTCCACTACGGCGTCTCTCATAATCATATCGTGGTTTTGGGACGTTAAACCCCAGATAGTAGTCAGTCGAGAAAATCTTATCAGTATAACTGGCGGTTTCCCTTTACGTGGTGGCAAACGATGCGTGCGTTCAACGTCACAGTCAGATAGTGTCTGCAGGTCAAGCTTCTTCGCAAGGTCGTTAACTCGTGACAGGGTATCCTCTTTTTCAATAAACCGCATGCCATGAATTTCCAGATTGTGGCGGCGGCTGTATTGCTGTAGATCATTTAGCTCAGTGTTTAGCTTGACAATTTCTTTTTGTCGAAGTTTTGTTCAACAGCTCCTACTCTGTTGCGGAGGCTTTCTATCTCTTTATCATGCTTTGCGCTGATTTCAAGAAGCTTGTCATGCGTATTTGACATGTGCTGAATGGATTGTTCAATGCTAGTCACTGTTTGCTTTAATTCTGTAAGGTTATCCACCTTCGTTGTCAGGTGTGCCAAGCGTTTGTTAATTTCCGCAAGTTGCTGGCTTAGGGTTTCCGTTACAGCTTATTGACCAGCGTTATTATTCATCTGACTGTTTCGAGATGAAGGCACACGGCAGGTCTGGCATTTTAAGGCTTTCTTTGCCTCTTTGCTTTTCTTTTTATAGATACGCTCACTTATACCAATACATTCTCCGACGTGATAGCAATGTCGGCATTCAGCACATGTTAGGACATCCTCATCTTCAGAAAATTATTGTTTACAAGTCTCACATATGTCACTCATTCCAGCACTCTTCTAGGCACAAAACACAAAACACGAGGGCAGCAGTAGCAGCAGAAGCAGTGGTAAAGCAATAATAGTGTACAAAGAACTGCAACCAACCTGCGTATAGGCAAGAAGATAGTTAAGACGGTGTTCCGATGAACCGTCTGCTGCCACTGCTGCCCGAAGTGTGGTTGAATCCCACGATGCGTCCGAGTATATGAAGGGCGGGGGGGCGTATCACCAGCTGGTCCGTCACGTGTCGGTAGCGTAGATAGCGGTAGATATATGGGAAATATATCTAGAGAAGAAGTGCATTGTGCAGAAATCGCTCGAGGCGATTCGGGACATTCGGGAAAAAAAGAAGACCGCGCCTAGGATATTCTGGAGCCACATAAAGGCGTTAGGTAATAAGTCTGTCACAATCCAACAACATATTGTAGATGAAGGAGGAAATCAATTGGAAGGACACGAATCGTTGGGTTACATCCGAAAGGTAGCAGCCGAGTCGCTTAAAAAGATCGTCCAGGGCATTTCCCCGGTGAGTAAAAGCATGACGGAGAGCGAAACCGAGGAAGAGCTAGTACTTGAGAAATTCAACTGGAAAAAGGCCGAAGGAAAATTTCCAAAGCGAACTGCGCCGGGTCTAGATGGGGTTCCCGTCGACCTCGTTAATGAACTGAGACATAACACTGAGGAAGCACGGTTGAAAGCCGTTGAAGAATGCTTACAGGACAGGCAAATACCGGACAGTTGCCGAAAAAGTAGAATGATCCTAATCTATAAAGGCAAGGGAGAAAAAGATAACAACCGCTAACCATTACATCGGTACTATACAGGTTGCCGATGCAGGAAGTAAAATTAAAAATAGAAACATGGTCAGAACATAGGGATATTTTTGGAGAACTTCCAAATGGGATTTCGAGTCGACAGGCAGTTGGACGATAACCTGTTTGTTCTCACTCAGTGTATAGAAATACCTAAAATAGAAAATAGGCCCTTGTACGTGGCTTTACTAGACATTACCGGGGCGTACGAGAACTTATTCAGGAAATTTTGTGGGATATATTGAAAGGAATGGGTTGCTTACAGCTTTTGAGGGAAATATACCGATACAGTTTGCATAGAACGGGAAGTAATAGGTAGCAAAGAGAACGTTGACATCAGGAAGGGGCTAAAACAAGGGCGTACTTTGTGCCCGCTGTTATTCATGATGTACATGGTGAGACTGGAAAAAGCGCTAGAAGGTAGCAACATTGGTTTTAATCTGTCACACAAGCAAGGCGGCGTAATGATTGAGCAGAAACTTCCGTGATTATTTTATGCGGACAATATTGTCTTATCTGCGGACAGTCGAGATGATAAAGAGCGGCTGGCGGATATATTCGGAAGGGTAGGCGAACCTCTTGGACTAGGATTTAGTGTAACAAAATGTGGGTTGATGGTATTCAATGATGCCAATAATCAGGCGATGTCAATACAGGGCCAAGAAATACCGAGGGTAAGCCATGTTCGTCGGCAGAACTTTCTCTTCGGGGGTGCAAACCATTGCTTGCATCGCGACTGTGAGAGGGCGAGAGCACTGGCATAGCTTGGGTTTGGGGAAGTGCTTCAGTGGCTTGAGGGGGAAGCAAGTGCTCCTTTTGCATCCCCCTTGCCGACGCCCATGGGGTAAGCATATACAAGTACCTCGGAGTATGGATAGATGAGGGTGATAGATACGTGGAGGTACAGGAAAAAGCGTTCGCAGCAAAGGGAAAGAGCAATGCTGCAATAATGACGCACAGAGCGTTGTGGGGCTACAATAGGTACGAAGTGCTTCCCGGTTTCTGAAACGGTGTAATGGTTCCCGGGCTTACTTGTGCTCAACAATCGGAGCCCATGTACACTACATGGGTTACCGGCGAAACAACCGACAATCATGTGCGGTGTCACAATGAATGCGTGCAGCCCCATGCGACAAAAGCGTCCAGGTCGACAACCATTTGGCTTCTACTTTGCTCACTACTGACAACGCCAAATGGAAGAGAAAAGAAACCAAGCCGAGGAGCTCAGGTTACCGCAATCCGTCGACGAATACAAAGACGAGCTCAAGCAACTGATAGGCCGCATTTTTCACGCCTATCACATTCGTATGGCAACTCCATAGGCGTATCCGCCGGGAGAGGGGGGGGGGGGGGGCAAGGGGGCGCGAGCTCCCCCACTGCGAAAAGTTAGGGGGGCTGAGCCCCCACTTTCAACAGTGCTCACTGCCGGCTGCACGCTGGGAAACCAGCAACTGAGACGAAGTTTTGCTTCACCACAGTAATCGGTTAATTATATAATGAAAATTTTCCTATCTTATGCTGTGAAGATATTCCTTCTGGGCTCTTCGCGGTGCGGGCCGCCTATGCGATGCTTTCGCGCCTTGTGCTGTAGCATTGCAGAGCAGGCTAGCGCTCAGCAGGGGCCCTATAACATTCATTAAATCACTCGTTCATGCTTTTATTGTGCTGTGCCTGACCTGAAATTTAAATAATGGACGAGGCAGATATGGGTGGGGACGACCAAACGTTTTATGGACCGATCAAACCGCTTCCTGCTTCAGGAAAGTCATTTTCTTTCATCGAAAAGGAACAGTATACCACTGCTCTGTCGAAGATGCTGTGAGCCGATGAGTGCGACGAAGTTACTTTTATGCTACAGTTTTGCCGTACTGGAAGCGGCAACCTGATCAGCCTTGCTTATGGTAGCTCGCTGCGATCTCGGCAGCTTCCAACAAGGGGACGAATAAAACAGTGGACTCGAGCACAGCGGGACGCTCAGCTTTTAAGCTTGCCCCGCAACTTGATCCACCGGACTAGGGAGATGGTGAAGGTCTGTAGTTTTTTGGACTCAGGAGACTTAGTGAACTGTCGGGCTAGTTGGTTTTAATTCAATTTGGATTGACTTTTACAGCTCAAAAATACAACTCGGACGTCAGAAAAGTACACACGCGCAGAGCTGCTTATTTCTCTGTCGCTTAGCAAACATGAGCTCACAGAGTTTTATACCCGCACAACTAGGCAAACGTCATAATGCTGCAATTTAAAATAGTTATTATACTCATATGAATCCATCTCGCCATCTGTTATCAGCAAGCCGCTGCTAATTCGATCGACGGGCAGCAGACTTGAATACGTATAGAAGGAGACGCTCTCCGGCTATCGCAAAACGTTTTGGGATTGTTCAGCACATGAATGCGCTGTTTAGTGTACATAAGTCATAATAAATACCACGACATTTTGCAGATTCGCGACGTCGTGTAAGAAGCAGGCGATTTTATGGCTCATAGAAAATTTTTGAGGAATGCCAAAGAACCTATGGCCAACAATATGCCGTATTGAAAATAGTTATTTGTTGCCTCGCGCAACAACCATGTACTGTGTGGCATCATCCAGAATGGTTCGACCAATCATAAACAGCTAACGATCATTGTGGAAGAAAGCAACGAGGGTTAGTTTAACCTTATAATCGCCCATATTGTTCTAAAGGAAAAATTTTGTTTACAGTGTTTGTATTCGCGTATTTATGGAGGTGCCGGAGGGCCTTTAAGAAAAGTTTTAAATACAAATACGATGAGTGTAAACAATGTACATTACGTCCCTAACATCACAAATTATTCATTTTTTAAAGAAAATGGTTGACAAGTTGACAATAAGAGTAATATAATAATAGTAGTAATGTTAATAGGCACGCGCTAGAAACACTGCTCGGACTATTAGCAAACAAGACGAATTATAACATACACAAGCCTGAATATATGCAAGAAAGTGTAGTACTTATTGTGAAAAAGTATAACGGCAGTCATTCATTTAAAAAAAGACATGGGTGATCTCTCATCGTCATAGGAATCGGTATAGCACGAAAGTAAAACGCGCCCTTACAGATAATTAAATATGGACTGTACGTTGATATAGAAAGGTTTCCACAATGTATATTTTAGTGTTTGGCAGCTATAGCACCGTATAACCTGGATGCACCCTCGTTGACACTTTGTGGCCCATCTCCATTCCGACGACTAACGTACATGATTAATGATTAAACAAACCATTGTCGCAACTGTAGATGTTAACGGCCAGAGCGCAATCAGAGAAAGAGGCGTGGTAGCCAGAACAGCGTCACATATTGCACGCATAAATTGGGCTAAGGTCGCCGAACCGCGGCATGTTAAAGTGTGATTGAACACCACGGTAGCACCAGAGGGAAACACTAAGCGCGTCGTGTCGCCCCTGTTGCCCGGCCGCCATTTTTCTCGGGGCGAGCGTAAGTGAGGAACGCAGTATTACATCCAGGTGAGGCAGGCGCGCGTCACAGAGCAATTTTTTGTTTGGATGGACGCTATGAACAAGACTGACGCTTGGGCTAAGGTCGCCAACTCGCAGTGTGTTAAGGCGTTGACAAAACTGCACTACTATTGAAAACGCGCCGAATGGGACGGACACGTAGCAACGCGTGTTGCAGGTGCTAATCGCGGAGGCCACAGTAATAATGAATTGCTTTACCGCTCCAAGAGGACCACACCACCTTGCTGACCAAGCGCACTGTAAGAGGAAAGTATGAGATATAAAAGGCTCGTTTTCAAGGCCATTACAGGCCGTGGCGCAGTGGATGGCGTGCTCGGCACTTGTTGCTGCGGACCGAGAGGTCGTCGGTTCGATGCCCGTTGAGGGAACTTTTTTCTTTATCATCTAAATCATGTACATTTCTTTCGACGTCATTTCGGTGGCGGAAATACGTCACCGAAGACTTGTTGGACCCCTGCATAAAGCATTTCCAGTAAAGTAGAGAGGTAGGCGAGTTGTTAATGATACATTGTAAAAACTTTTCAGCGTGAACAGGACGGATCACACGAAGAGGACACGGAAGTTGCCCGGGGGCGCGGCAGCAACCGACGCGTATGATGGTAGCGGCAACACGCCGTTGCCGCTACCATCATACGCGTCGGTTGCTACCGCGCCCCCGGTCAAATTCCGCTCGGTGCCGCCTGACCCTTCATCAGCCCACCTGACCGCACTATCTCCATGTGCTCCGAACGCCTTCTATTCACCACCCTGGCGCTCGTCCCGCCCAGTACGCTACTACTGCGGGTATCGCGGCCACATCTCTCCTTTCTGCCGAAAGCGCCAGGAAGACGAGCGTCGAGGTTATGACATGCGTGAACGATATTTTTCCACCGGGGCCTCTTATCATGGTCAGCGTTACTCGTCGCCTCCCCTCCGCTCTCTATCTGCGCCCGAACCGAATCCATCGCGGAACAGCCGATCCGCACGACGCCGCTCACCTTCGCCCTATCGCCGCTCTTCTCCACTTCGGCCTGCCTCAGTCGCCACTGATAATCAGTCGGAAAACTAGGCGATGCAGTTTTTGCACGAAAAACTGCATTCCAAATGAGGACTCAAATTCCTCCATCAGGCCCGTCCAAGATGGTTTTTGTGGTTGTGGAAGGAGTGCATGTCGATTCTTTGGTCGACACGGGTGCGACATTTCCTGTTATACGTACTGATTTGGGTCAACGTCTGAAGAAAGTGATGACGCCTTACGATAGACTCACATTAGTTACTGTCCAGGGGAACACCATTCGCCCTTCCACTTTTTCTACTGCTCGCGTTTTTATCGACGGTATCCGTCATCATATCCAGTTTGCTGCCCTGTTCCGTTGCTCAAACAAGCTAATTTTAGGGTGGCATTTTCTGTCATCTGCTTCCGCGGCTATTTGTTGCGGACAACGCGTCGTCCACCTCACTGACCAACTATATGCTCGACGGCGACACCCAGAAGCCACTTCGTCTGATCGCTGCGGAAGACACCGAACTGCCGCCACTTCAAGAACAAAATGTGACCATTACGTCCAACAACATCGACCACGGCGACGTGTTGGTCTCCCCATGATCTCTTTGCGCTCGTAAAGGCATAGTTCTTGCGTCCAGGGTCGTTCGTTTCCTCAATGGGTCTGCACTCGTCACTGCCGTGAACTCTACATCGGAGAAGATTCTACTTCCACAGAGCAGTACGGTGGCCCGTGTTGCCGATCACGAGCCTGTATTCGTCATGCCACTTCAAGCCGTCTGATCCAAAGATCCCTCTATTGGTGAGCATGCTTCTTCCTCCGCTTTTACCGCCGCCATCAGCAACGACTTGACAGCAGCTGGTTGCATTGTTACAAAAACACGCAAGTTCTTTCGATGTCTACTCGTCTACGTTGGACCGCCCTACCATTACAGCGCTTCGAATTCCGACAGTCGGGACATCTATTGTACACCGCCGTCCCTACCGCGTGTCTTTTCCTGAGAGAAACATTATTGAAGAAAACGTTGCTTACATGCTCAAACGGGAAGTAATCCGCCCTTCAGCTAGCCCTTGGTCGTTTCCTGTTGTCTTCGTCCGTAAAAAGGATGGGTCCGTGCGCTTTTGTGTCGACTACCGGGCGCTGAATAAGATAACTCGCAAGGACGTGTATGCCATGCCACGAATTCATAATGCCCTTGATTCCCTACAAAGGTGCCGAATACTTTTCAAGCCTCTATTTGTGCTCGGGATACTGGCAAATCGCCATGCATGAAGGCGATAAAGAGAAAACAGCGTTCGCAACCCCCCGACGGGCCATACGAATTCAACGTGATGCCTTTCAGGTTGAGCAACGCGCCCGCGACTTTTGAGCGCATGATAGACAGCGTGCTGCACGGCCTGAAATGGAAAACTTGCCTTTGCTACCTGGACGACATTGTTATCTTTTCGTCAACGTTTCCGCAGCACCTGCAATGCTTGGATGAAGTTCTGACGTGCCTTGCCGGCGCTGGTCTCCAACTCAACACCAAGAAATGCCGTTTCGCCAGCAAATCTATCAAGATTTTGCGAGACGTCGTGAGCAAAGGTGGAATTCGGCCAGACCCTGACAAGATTGCTGTGGTCCTACGCTTTCCGCGCCCAGAAAGACCGAAGTAGTTGCGAAGTTTCCTTGGCCTCGCCTCCTATTTTCGTCGTTTCATTCAGAACTACGCCTCAATAGCCGCTCCACTACACCAGCTACTTGCTTCCGACGCACCCTTCCTGTGGTCTGAAGAATGTGAAACGGCATTTGGCCTCCTAAAGGGCGCCCTCACGTCCGACCCTGTCCTCTGCTATTTTGACGAAGCCGCACCGACAATCCTACATACAGACGCTAGCGGCCGTGGTATCGGTGCCGTTCTTCTGCAACGCGACAACTCTGCGCAAGAGAGAGTTGTTGCATATGCCCGTCGCGTACTCACCGCTGCAGAGAGGAACTACACAATAACTGAGCAGGAGTGCTTGGCTGTGGTTTGGGCGGTGCAGAAGTTCCGTCCCTATCTCCACGGCCGTCATTTCACAATCGTTACGGACCATCGCGCCTTATGCTGGCTTTCCACTCTGAAGAACTTGTCCGGACGTTTGGGTCGGTGGATTCTACACCTGCAGGAGTATAACTTTGACATAATTTACAAGTCTAGTAGAAAACATCAAGACGCCGACGCTCTTACTCGCTGCCCGCCTCCTACTACCCAGCTCAGCGTTGGCGAGACTTCAACCGTCAATTCTACCGCAGTTCCCTCGCTCGCCTCAATAGAACAGCTGTTCTCGAACGACGAGCGAACATTTAGCTCCCGCCAGCTGTCCGATCCATACTGCAGGCGTATTATGGACCACCTTTCTGGAGCTTCCCATCCGCCTAACGCTCTCCTTCGTCGTCAAATCCTCCAATTTAAGCTAGATAATGGCGTTCTCTACCGCCACATTTACCATCCTGACGGTTAACGCTGGGTTCCTGCGCTACCACGCTCTATTCGACTTCATGTGCTTAAAGCCTTCCACGATGACTTCACTGCTGGTCATCTTGGTTGTCAAAAACTATTGACTGTATTCGACGTCGTTTCTACTGGCCTGGCCTTTCTACTAGCGTTGCGCGGGACGTCGGTTCCTGCTTTCCATGCCAGCGACGTAAACTCCCGACATCTGCACCTGCCGGACCTCTGCAGCCAATTCCGTGCCCCACAACGCCACTCGAGGTTGTAGGTGTCGATCTTTACGGGCATCTTCCCGTCACATCTACTGGCAACGATGGATAGTGACCGCCGTAGACCACCTGACGTTCTACGCTGAGACAACCGCTGTGACTACTGCCTCAGCTTCGGAAGTTGCTGACTTCGTTCTTCACGCCATCATTCTACGCCATGGGGCTCCTCGTATATTGCTGTGTGACCGCGGAAGGGTGTTTGTATCGCAACAGTTCAATGAAGTACTGCGCCCTTCTGAAACTACTCACAAGACAACTTCAACCTACCACCCTCACACCAATGGTCTCACCGAGAGATTTCACCGTACTCTTGCTGACATGATAGCCCTCTACATCTATCCAGTCCACAAAAACTGGGATACCATTCTACCATTTCTCACCTTCACCTACAACACGGCTCTTCCGCGCACAACCGGATACTCGCCGTTGTTCCTTGTTTATGGGCGTACCCCTACTTCCTTTCTCGACATTTCCTTCTTCAACAGCAATATCACCTCATCTCCGTCGTCCAGCGAAGAATACATTTCCAGAATCGCCCAGTGTCGCCATCATGCTCGAATCAACACAGAAGCGAGACAACAAGACCGAAAAATCATTTATGACGCATCCCATCGCGTTCTATTCTTCCGACCTGGTGACGAGGTGCTGCTTTTGACACCTATTCGCATACCTGGCCTCTGTGACAAGTTCCAGCCCCGCTTCATCGGCCCTTACATAGTTCTCCAGCAGGCTTCGCCTGTTAATTATCGTGTGACACCACTTGTCCTACCAACAGACCGTCGTTACCGCAGCACGTTTCCTGCATGAAACCTTTCACGTGACGTTCTTTGTCACTTTGACTTTGCGTCGGCCAGAATGGCCGCTTCCATGTGGGGGCAATTAGTGTGGGTATTGTCATGCTGTTCTTCCTCATCTGTACATTATCATAATCATTATCATCCGTTCGTCTCCCTGTCCTCATCGTCACCGGATGTCATCACCATCATCATCGTGTGTGTGCGCGCTCTGTCTCCGACTGCCGGTTCGCTACCGAGGCCTGGCGTCTTATAAACCTGGTCTCAACCAAGACGTATAATATCAATTTTCTACTTTCAGTCTCAGCTGGCGGCCTAGATTTTTTTTTTTTTTTGAGGATGTAAGTGAAATGGCACAACCCGCAGCAGAGGGCCGCCCACCAAGTTTTGTGTCTAAGAAGACCATTAAAACCAAGCAAAGAAAACCAGAGAGAAAGAACTAACGAAAGCAGCGACCAGTGACAATTGCTTTGCTGGGCTGTTCGTCAGCGAGGGAAAGAAAAGCTGAAAGAAAGAAAAGACGGAGAGCCGCCGGAAGCGGGCGTGTTATGCTTGTATTGTCTACGAGGGGTAGTTAAAAAGCGTGGCCTGAGCAAGCGACCAAGAAAAAAATTCCCCATCTCCCGCTAAAGGGAACCATGTGTGGATGCGAAGCGGCGGGGAGATATCTAGCTTGAGCGGGAGAAACGTCGCCGCTCCCGTTTCGCGGCAGCGGCCCGAGCGCTCATCGCGGCGCTGCACAGGAGAGAGAATGAGGCGCGCGCGTTCCGTCATTTTCATGCCGCGGAACTCCCGCGGCGCCCCCCAGCGGAGTATGCAGCTCTCGTCCCACCTGTTGTGCGCGCCGCTCCGTAGAGTAGAGGATTCCTAGAGGAGAGACATGGGAGAACGAAGGAGAGGAGAGAGAGGGTGAGGGACGCGCATGCGCTGTGGGGGGTGTGGGACGTGGGTGCCTCTCTGTAGAGTAGAGGATTCCTAGAGGAGAGAAAGGGCGGGAGCGCAGGAGAAAGAGGGGAAGGGGACGCGCATGCGCTGTGGGGGGAGTGGGACGCGGGAAGGAGGGACGGCCAAAGCCACCGCAAGCACATGCAAGCAAGATCAAGGAATGGAGTCAACCTGGGCGACTGTTGTGGTGGTTCACGGCCTTATTGTACTACAGTGCTCTGGTTCGCATAGTGGGTGCTTCCCTACTTCATGAAAATGACCGGAAACCGGACGCGGGAAGGACGGATAAACCCCCGAGCATAAGATGCTTCGTGTCTAAAAGGGGAAAAGAGAAGAATTGTCGCTTCTACCTAATCATCTGAACTTGAACTCCATATGTGCACTGACTGCTAAAAACCGATTTTCACAGTGCATGAAATCTGCTGAATTTTAACATGGAAATGCTTTGTAAAATGATGGGAGGCGCGGCAGCTGGGAGGCGCGGCAGCAACTTGGGCATAGGTTGGTATGCGCCGAGAAGCAGGTGGCTGTACGTGCGCAGGGGAGGTCATGGATGTGAGCTCCTCTCAGATGATGTTGCGCAAAGCCGCTCCAGAAGACCGTGTAGAACACGGTGAAGGAGGTGAGACGCCGATTGCCTGTAGTTCTTAACGTATGATGTCCTTGATGAGGCTATGGTGATGTTAGGAGACGCAGAGTGGTGTTCATTAATGTTGTTTGTAGACGAACCTAGTCCAGGGCATCGAGGCGCTAACATGTGGTGACGATGTCAGCGATGCTACTTGGGTTCTGAGCAGCGAGGGCATTAAAGGCAACAGCCCCTATGCCCTTCAAAACGTGGCGTACTTTGTCCGATGCCGGCATGGACGAATTAACACACCGGCAGAGCGCAAGGACATCCACGATGTACGATGTGTACGACTCACCGTGATGTTGTCGGCGAGCGTCCAGACTCGAGAGTCCTCTTCACGACTGCAGACCGAATGGCTGGTGTGCCAAAAAAAACTTCCCCATCTCCCGCTAAAGGGAACCATGAGTGGATGCGAAGCAGCGGGGAGATAATTAGCTTGAGCGGGAGGAACGTCGCCGCTCTCATTTCACGGCAGCGGTCCGGGCGCTCATCGCGGCGCTGCACAGGAGAGAGAATGAGGCGCGCGCTCCGTCATTTTCATACCGCGGAACTACCGTGGCGCCCCCCAGCGGAGTATGCAGCTGTTGCTCCACCTGTCGTGCGCACCGCTCCGTAGAGGATTCCTAGAGGAGAGGACGGGGCGACCGTAGAGAGAGGGGATGTGCATGCGCTGTGGGGATGTGGGACGCCAGAGCCGCTCCGTAGAGTAGAGGATTCCTAGAGTAGACAATGGGGGTGAGCGTGGGAGAGGATAGGGGAGGGGACGCACACGCGCTGTGGGGGGTGTGGGACGCGGGGGGCCGCTCCGTAGAGTAGAGGATTCCTAGAGGAGAGAAAGGGGGGTGAGCGTAGGAGAGAGAGGGGGGAGGGGACGCGCATGCGCTGTGGTGGTGTGGGACGCGGGAAGGAGGGACGGACCAAGCCCCCCTCCAAATACATGCAAGCAAGATCAAGGAATGGGGTCAACCTGAGCGACAGACACCACCTGCCTAGCCATTGCTAGGCAGCCTCTCTGTGCTCTCGGCCATGACTCTGATGACTGTAGTAGTGGTTGACGGCCTTCATATTACTACAGTGTTCTGGTTCGCATAATGGGTGCTTCCCTACTTCATGAAAGTGGCCGGACGCGGGACGCGGGAGGGACGGACAGAGCCCCGAGCATAAGATGCTTTGCATCTAAAACTTCGCCATCTCCCGCTAGAGGGAATCGTGGTGCCCCCAGCGGAGTATGCAGCTGTCGCGCCACCTGTTGTGCGCCGCTCCGCAGAAGATTCCTACAAGAGAGAAAGGGGGGCAACCGTAGGAGAGGAGAGGGGACGCGCATCCGCTGTGGGGGTGTGGGACGCGGGCGCCGCTCCGTAGAGTAAAGGATTCCTACGGCAGAGAAAGGGGGTGAGCGTAGGAGAGGAGAGATAGGGGGAGGGGACGCGCATGCGCTGTGGTGGTGTGAGACGCGGGACGCGGGAAGGAGGAACGGACTAAGCCTCCCCCAAACACATGCAAGCAAGATCAAGGAATGGAGTCAACCTGGGCGACACACACCTAGCCATTGCTAAGAAGCCTCTCTGTGCTCTCGGCCATGACTCTGGTGACTGTAGTGGGTGTTGACGGCCTTATATTGTACTACAGTGTTTTGGTTCGCATAGTGGGTGCTTCCCTACTTCATGAAAGTGGCCGGACGCGGGACGCGGGAGGGATGGACATAGTCCCGAGCATAAGATGCTTCGCATCTAAAACATGATGGAACTGCTGCTGGAATGTCGCCCAGTCGGGTAAGTCCAATGACATGCTTGAAGTACCACCAGTACCACGTCTTCGCGACGCCGGTCAGGTAGAAAGGGACGTAACGCAGTTTCGCGGCCTCGTCCCACCGATTAGCAGCACTCACGCGGTCGTAGTCATCGAACCAGTCCTCAACGTCTTCTCCACGTAGACAAGGAAAGAGCGGGGGGTCACGCTGGGGTCCGTGTATGAAAACAGGAGGCGTGGCTTGAGGCGGCGGGGTGGAGAAGCATCAGCGCCGGCAGGCTCGTTCTGCAACATGCTGCCGGACAGTATGCGTAAGCGGCAGGCCTAAACGAAGCTCCATTGAGTAGAGGGGGGCTAGTAGAGGACCGAGGATCTAAAATTCACCTCCACCACGTATGACGTCCCGGTTGAGACGAGGTTTATTAGACGCCAAGCCTCGGCAGCCAACCGGCAGTCAGAGACAAAGCGCGCACACACAGGATGATTTTTTATGTATTTATTTATTAATACTGTCGATCCCATCAGGGATCATTACAGGAATGGTGATGGTGATGACACTCGGTGACGATGAGGACCGGGAGACGAATGGATGGTAATGACTATGATGACGTAAAGATGAGGAAGAAGAGTAAGACAAATGCCCACAATATTTGTTTTTGCTTCCTTCCTATATTGCAGCACTCTCGAAGATTTCCACTATATATATATATATATATATATATATATATATATATATATATATATCAAGGCCGACAAGTGAGGTAGGTTTGTTCCCCCCCCCCCCCCCCCCACTCGCGAAAGAGTTGCTACGCCACTGGCGAGTTGGCATACGACTTCAGTCTTGAACAACAGCGCCTGTTCACACACAGCGGCCAGTGTTGCAGGAAACGCACCGCATATGCAGCCTTCTTGTTTGTTTTAGATGTGAAGCATCTTATGGCGAAGCTTTAATCCGGTGGTGGTGGTGGTGGTGGTGGTGTGCCTCGAGGCTTCACTTACTGCGCATGCGCAAACCCTTTAAAAAAATAAAAATAAAAAAAACTTCCTCTCCCCCCTCTCTCTCCTCTAGGCATCCCTCCACGCGGCAACCACTCCCCTCACTGCGCATGCGCCTCCCCTCCTCTCTCCCCTCCTACGCTCCCCCCTCTCTCCTCTAGGCATCCCTCCCCGCGCTCCCACTGCGCATGCGCGTCCCCCCCCTCTCTCTCCTCTAATACGCTACCCCCCCTCTCTTGCCTCGCGACCCCGACGCAGGCAGCGTGTGCTAGCGAGTTTCTTGGTTGAAAAAACCGACTGCTCGCGCTGCACAACCGTTCACTGTCCATCCCGTATATATGGCAATGGATCTTGACCTCCAAAGGTGGTGCCGGTGGGAGATTTCTCCTGTGCGTTGTTGAAGCAATAAAAATTCGCAGCGTGCGCGGTAACTAAAAGCCGACTGCGGGTCTCTGTGTCCAGTCGGAGTCTTCTGTCTCTCATTGCCCATTAGCAGCGATTGGCATGTTCCAGTAGGAAACACCGCTCCATCACTGCGTGCTTTGCGCCTCCTCAGTTTTCTCTCCTGCGCAACGCTGCGATAGCGCCAGCGTCAACGCCACCGCCAGTGTAAGCGTTAGCGCCCGCTGCTTCACATCTACACATGGTTCCCTTTAGCGGGAGATGGTGTAATTTTTTCGTACCACCATAATTTATTTGCTTTAAGCTCTGAAATTAAATCACCTGGCATAGTTCCTCATTTTCTAGGCACCAGCTGTTTCTTCCTCTCGGCGACAACAGATGTAATGGTCGTAAGCTTTACGAAGGGATCAGGTGATCACGTATATCCCTGGAAGCAGTCTAGTGACATTTCGTGCTATTTAAGCGCATGAAACCCAGCCTCTTGTTATCCCAAGGGGACATGGGCCAGTGGCCGACGGTTGGCAACCAGTTGGGAAGCAGTCGTTGGCCAATTTAGTCGGCCATACAACCACGGAAAGACCTCGGCCCGTGACTGGCCACCGAGCAGGTTGGCAACGAGTTGGCCAGCGCGCTTCGCCCGACGTCGCCTGTTTACTTTCTGCCAACGCCACTCCGGGCTTGCTCGGAACACGAGCGTGGGCCGACCTCTATTTTAGGTTGGTGCTCTATGCTAAGACGAGGGGGCTTGACGCTCGTCTATTTGCCTGTTGTGTAAGTAGCAACGGATATTCCTGCTTGATTTCTTTTTTCGTTTTTTGAAGAAGGCAGTGGCATGTCGTGAATTACTGTGCAAATTGGCACTTCACGTTTATATGTCATAAAGAGGAACGTATATTGAATTATTTCTGGGGAAGAATGGGGGGTCAGCCACCATTTATGCATGTTCTTACTTGTACATATGCACATGAAAAATTCAGAAAATTTAGGAGGGTTCGGCTATGCCAATGGTTTCAAAGTGCCCGTACTCGACAAGCTACACCGCTGTGAGACTGCGCGCAGCGGGAGGGGGAGCGAACACCCTTTCTTCTTTCACGTGGTGGACAGGTTCCTCTCGCTCGCGGCAGCCGGCGCACGGGGAGAGGGAGAAAGAGTGGTGGGGTGAGGGGAGATGAGCATGGGCAGCACAGCATGTTTTTTTCTTTTCTCTTTCTAACCACTACCACCACCACACAAGAGAGGGCGAACGAACCGCCGTGCTCCCGACCGGGCTACAGTGGCTGTAACCGGGCTGCAGAAATTAGGCGCCTTTTCCTTCTTCGAACCACAACCACCACCACCATGTTGAAACGTCAAGAGGAGCTGCACGCGAGGCGAAGACTCGAACTGGTAGCTGGCAGCTGATGCGCGTAGCCGAACCCACGGCTCGAATCAAATCCCAATCTTCGGCAGCGGCGTGTGGCTCGAGTCCCTGCTAATCGTCGGCAACGGTGTACGGCGGCAATCAACCAGCATTCCGACGTTCGACTGACACTCCGCAGATAAGCCTACTTGTTGAACAGCTCTCGCACCCTTCGTCGATACCATCTTCCTTGAATCGCGTTCAATCTTTGCTTTGGTTAACCATCGCGTGTTTATTTTTCGAATGTTCTGTCAGTGTAGGGTTGCCACGTGTATTGCCGCGATATTTCGCGTGCGTATCACGTAATTGTAATTTTTGCGAGTGAATTGCGACGTTGGGTTCTTTTTCTTGCGTCGCGGCAGAGTGGGATTGGTTTGTGTCTAGCTTGAGTATTCATCTGCTTGTGATCACTGATTTCGGGGCGCGTGACTTTATTTTGTTAAAGGGAGTGTTTGTTTTGACGTCGTATGCGTCCGATGCCCCTGGCCCACAGGCGTGGACTTTATCGCCGGTACAGTGAACTAGAATTATCGCCGGTCAGCCTGTTGAAGAATCAGCAAACGCACGAGGGTGGGATTGTTGTCGCCGCATATCCCTTCCGGAATGGAGGGTGTAGATAATTTGTCAACATATAATAAAATGAAAGTTTAAGTGCAATTTTGATTTCATACGTTGTCAATTAAATTATCTGCACTATCTGTTCCGGAAGGAATGCGGCGACAATTCCACCCACGTGCGTTTGCGGGTTGTTCGACAGGCTGACCGGCGATAAGGTCCACGCCTGATCGACTGTGGGCCAGGAGTATTGGACGGAAGACGACGTCAAAACAAACACTCGCTTTTACAAAATAAACTCACGCGCCCCGAAGTCACTTATCACACACAGATCAATACTCAAACTAAACACAAGTAAATCACACTCTGCGGCGACGCAACAAGAGAACACAACGTCACAATTCACTTTCAAGAAATAACAATTACGTGACACACGCGCGAAATCATCGCTGCAACGCACGCTGGAACACTGCACTAAGTGATGAAAATATGGAACGTGATTAAAGCATAGAGTCCCGACCGAAGGTGTGAGAGCTGTTGAAGAGGTTGGCTTATCTGCTTGCCTTTCTAACGTGGACTTCCCTGAAAAAGCACTGCCTGACACTGCAAAACAGAGGATGGCAAAACGCAGAGGCGGCAGGCAGCGAGTTCGCGTGATCAACGTGAAAGTTTTCGCGCCGTAAATATTCTTGTGCAATAAAAAATTTACGTCCATGTACTGGTGATGTGGTGAACTGCATTGTAGTTCAATGCGTGTTTCTGCACTGTTTTGACGTTCAAAATTTTTGCAATAAACGGTCAAAAGCATTTCCTGTATTGTGTACTTGTGTCTGCCGACTTGGCACTGGTATGCAAGACGGAGCTTCCCTCGTGTTGCATGTGCTGATCACGTATACGCTACGAAAATGTGGCATCGCGAATAATCAAGGCTAATTATCGCTTGGCCAAGCTGGGTCCTATGTGGCCTACAGCTGGCCGTATGTGCGAAAAAGCACCGGGCCAGGCGTGGTCACGCAGTATCTGGAAACTGGTCATTTACTAACATAACGCCGGCCCAAGTTTGGCACTACAGTGGCTGCCGCCTGGCCATGTGCTAATTTTCACCGGGCCAAACGCGGCCCTAGAGTGGCTGGCAATCGGCCAGGTTGGCCATATAGGTCGGCCCTATGTCGGTGGCCATAACATCGGCCAACGTGAGGCCAGTGTCAATCCCCAAATGTGGGCTGACGTCGGCAGCCGAGCTAGGGCCGAGGTTGGAGAGGTTGGCCAGTGACCTTGGGCCAGCGTTGTGCCGAGCACTTTTGTACCATTGGGATACCAGTAGACGGTAGTAGGCCTCAGGGAAATCTAAGGGCCCAAGCTTTTAGTAGTGGCTGCTAACAAATGCTGCTTTTAAAACTCGACTTTCAGACCGGCAAAAACCGACTACCAGGCAAGTGTACACAACGGTGACAAAATCGTCGGCGCATCACTGGCATGCGCTCTCTGGTATCGGCATAGCAGACGACGCGCAAGCACCTCGATCAAATAGCCGCGAACGACACATGCCTTTGAAATGATAGAGTTAATATAACAGACTTTAGAGGAAAAGCTGGGCCACTAAAGCTATAACCACGCGAGCAGCGACATCTTGGAACGTTGTCACTGTTGCCATTACAGTAATTTACAGAAGCGCTAAATATGGCTTTTAAAAACACTCAAATTCTCGCAATAAAAATTGTAAACAAGCGTGTTTACGTATTATAAACGAACGGAAATTGTTTGATGTTCATATCAACTACTTTTTAGGAAACATACAACAGCCATTTATGCAATTTACTGCACGCGGAAACGAGCGTTCGCAGGTTTGTTTACTAGATGGCGCCACCATCCTTGTATCGTGTCAACCTTTCCCCGCTCCTCTTCAATATCGCCCTCATGCGCCTCCCGGAGGCCCTAAATGAAATTTCGGAAGTACGCCACGCCATCTATGCTGATGATGTACGATCTGGAGCCGGTCTGGCAACCTGGGCCGATAGAAGAAGCCTTCCAACAGGCCGCCTCCGTCGTAGAAAAGATAGGACGCAATAGTGGTCTGGAGTGCTCCCCCACCAAATCCGAAATCCTAGTATATAGAAATAAGGCATCCGACAATACATCCCTCAACGTACAACTCAATGGAACCCAAATTAAAGAGGTTGAAACCATCCGAATTCTCGGATGGTTCAATAATCGGGGCAACAACTCATTTGCTTTACATAAACTAAAAACATCCTGTCTACAAATTTCTCGCATGATTAGTCGGGTGGCCAACAGACGACGAGGGATGAAAGAACACGACATAATGCGACTCATTCAGGCATTTGTTATCAGTCGCATAACCTATAGCTTTCCTTACCTAAGGATCTTGAAAGCAGACGAGCACAAAATAGACAGAATCATACGTGTGACTCTCAAGAAGGCTCTGAACCTTCCCCCGTGAACACTCACGGAACGTCTGCTTCAAATTGGGCTCCACAATACCGCATCCGAACTATTTCAAGCACACCACACGAATCAAGACATGCGCCTGGCCATTACTAAAACGGGACGGAAAACACTATCGGAACTTGGCATCGAAGCCCCCCATTCAGAGGAGGGAAAAACAACGTATCCCACATGAATGGAGGCAGGACTTCATCATCAAACCACTACCACGCAACATGCATCCACAGTTCCACGAACGTCGATGTCGGGCACGGGCAAAAGTTTACGACAAGTACTCGGACGCTGAGGGCGCCTTCTTTGTCGATGCAGCTGGACCAGTGAACGGCAAATACACGGCAAGCGTCATTCATCGAGGTAAACAGATCGACTGTATATCAGCCCAGGACACAGACACAACTAGCATGGAAGAAGCCGGAATCGCCCTCGCCCTACGAAACCCCGGGTCCACCTTCGTTCTCACAGACTCAAAAGCAGCCTACCGAAATTTCTGTAAAGGCTACATTGGCCCCATTGCGCACCGAATCCTAACACAGCTATCGTCCCAACGCTCAGAGGGTGAATGGAAACAGCTGATATGGATACCCGGCCACTGCGGAGTTAGAGGCAATGAGCTCGCCCATGCCTGGGCCCGAGAATTACTCTTCCGGACCTCCGACCCCGGCATATCGCACTCACCCTCGGCTATGCGTATGGACCCGCTCCTAACATACGCAGATATTCTGGAACACCAACGACTTGAAAGACGCAAACTTCCGCCCCCGGGGCCTAACCTCAGCAAGGAATCTCAGGTAGCGTGGCGTCGCCTGCAGACCTTGTCCTACCCCAACCCATACATATTGTCCAAGATAGATCCCGACACATACGCATCACAGTGCAGGTTCTGCGCCAATAAAACAGCCACCCTGTACCACATGGTATGGGAATGCCCACACAACTCACCTATGCAACCAAGGACACAACACAACATTATAGGGTGGGAGGCAGCTCTGTCCAGCTCGGATCCGAAGACCCAAGAGGCCCTCGTGAAACGTGCGAGGACAGCGGCGCGGGCCAATGGGATCCCGGACTAAGGATCCCACTCACCGATCTTCTCTCGAGGAACATCCAATAAATGTTTTATTCTCTCTCTCTCAACATTTCTGAGCGTTGCCACGCAGCGTGCGGCCGATTGCGCCGGCTTGCTTGCGCGTCGGGTGAGAGGTTTACAGTGTCTCCTCGTACGTGTTTTTTGATGCCACGAGCTAAAGACTCGACCTAATGTGACGGTCTCTTACTGCGATGCAATAGAGAGCCATGAAACAAGAAAAAATGCCAGGGGTTGTTGCAGCATGCAGTGGCGAGTGCGAGTGAACGCCACCCGAAAGCTGAGTACCGTTCCATCATGGCGGCTCCCGAGCGGTTATAGGTTTTAATGCATGGGCCCTATGGGGAGCTTTTCCTCTAGAGTCAGTATATTAACTTTATGTTTGAAATGGGCTGGTGTCGTTTCGAATGGAGCTTCGAATGGAGCCATGGCAATCGCTTCCGCGAGCGACGACGCGACGGCGGGTCTACACGAGTGCCGGCACCTGGCGGCTAAAAGTCGCACTAACAGCGACGGCAGCTTCCCGTTGCGCTCCTCTCCTTCGCCCAGCCACAGAAAATATAGAGGAGGCGCTGTATAATAATATAAGGGAAAAATGCAAACAGAACATTTTGGCGAAATTCCTGGGGTCAAATGCGAGAGATAAAAATGCAGTAATATCATTGAGCTTCGAACACCTTCGACAAACGCCTTTGCTTAATATATGAGTCGAATTTTGTTTTGAAACAAGAAACGAGTTTCAGAATTTGTTTTTTTAACAGAGCACTCAGACGACATTTTGCAAAATTCGAAATGCTCCCACGTGAGCAAAAATGTTTTTCACTCCAAATTATTCTTGCGGTGCGCTATTTTCACTGGAATAAATCCACATGATATTTTTCGAGCGCGCTTGACATGTTCGCCAAAATTGCTGGTACGTTTGGCGTGGAATGACCCAGCTTCAGCGATAGTGTGAACAAACCAGGCCCGTAGCCAGGGGGGGGGGGGCCTAGGGGCCCGCCCCCACGAAATTTCGGATGGAAGGGGGTGTTTTACCGAGGAAAAATAATAAAAATGGGTGTTTCTCAAGGCTTTCAACAAGTGGGACCCCCCCCCCCCCCCGTAAAAATATTCCTGGCTACGGGCCTGGAACAAACACTATGAAGAATGTGACAGAGGACATACGAGGACTGAGACAGGTGATGACAAGACAATCGCTTATGTTGTTATCATCTCCCTCTGTCCTTGTTTGTGCGCACTTCAGTGTTCTGCTATACAAAACTAACTCAACCAAAAAATCGGCGCTCTTGTAAGGCAATGTATTCTAACTTTTAGCTTCATTGGACCATACCTAGGGTATGTAATGCGGTCCTGTACAAAGAAAGGGTTGACTCCTAATGACCAGCTTTTATGTAGCGCGCAAACCCTCATCCTAATGACCGCACTTAAACTTTTGGGCTGGTTGCCCGCATGTCTCACCGCAATCTCGCAATGACGCCGGATGATCTCTTCCACGAGCCCATATGTTCTCGTTGCGTTTCGAAATGTCTCGTTTCAAGTGCCCGGACAAAGACGCTGGTATTTGGCTCAAGGTCAGTTTAAGGCTGCCGACATCGGGTGCTAAAAACATTTGATGCTTAATAAAGTGCTTCATGCGGAAGACACGAATTATTTCTGACGATGGTGGTGAGCCGCGGGACCAATACAGTTGACTGCGAAAGTTTGTTGCAGAACGGTGAATTGGTGAAACTGCACCGGTGAAGAGAAGGAAAGCGAGCTTTAATGAACAACCATTAGGTATATTACCGCGGGCAGAGCCTCCCTTCCGGGGCCCCGCTGGTCACAGCCACTCGGTGGGCCTGACCGAGGGTCGCCAGCTGACTTTATACGGCCAGATCGGCAAGGTTGCGCCTCCCACGACTACATAGGTGTGGGTCGTTTATGTCCACAGTCGACCCAGACTGCTCTTTCACAGAATGTTGCATGTGACAGTGCTGGAGTGCCTCCGTACCATGTAACATACGTCGGACCCGGGTTGCCATTGGGTATTTTTTGGAAAAGAGCCCGGGTTAAAACTAAAGGTAGCCAAACGTAGTCATGCTATTTAAATTTACCATCACATTTGTACACAATTAGAACAGAAGTGGTATTATCTATGTTACTCATTATTGCACAATAAATATATGATTTTGAATAAGAACGAGAGATAGGAGCACAGTTTTTTCCCCTCTTGTTTGATCTTCAAGCCTCTGGTCAGGTACAAATAGGTGAATAATAATATTTAAGTTCAGGGCGCCTGCATGTACTTATTGTAAAAAAAGGTGTTCTTAGCCGTAGAATTCTTACCCGCTTTGTTGTCGTACAATATTTCACTAGCGCGTAGAATGTGTGGGTTCGATTGGGGCTCGAAACCTGGATTGTTTTTTCTCATTGTGCACAATAGCTGCGACGCATGCCGGCAGCGGCGGCTGCGAGTGCAATCACCATCAATATCGGTTGTTGCAGTGAACACCTTACGCAGTAATATTTAATGGGCAACTAAACTAAATGAAAATTACAACATATCCTCAAGGAGAGATTAAAAAGAAGACCGCGTAAATAAGTTGTCTGGAGAAATATATCAGTGCACCCCTGCTCACTAACTATCAGGGTTTACGGACCAAGCCTCGGTTAGCCCCGCCACAGGGATAACCGATGTGTGGGTATGGGAAAATAGAATGACCACGTTTTGCCATATTACAGTACACCATAGACTGCCGAGGCGTACATTCCCGCTGCCTCACCCAAAATTGAGCAAGAAACTGCCAGTCGAATGGGGGGCTGTTACAAACGCGATCCTTCATGAGTCCAGCTCTCATGCACATAATACACCCAACACGCGACAGACAAGTGCAGACATTGTGGCTGTAAAGGCACCCTAGAGCATATCCTACGCGGATGTCCAGGTGTAATTACCAATAACCGCGATGCAGCCTAAAACAGCGACAGCTGCCGCGCTCTGGGAGTCTGCGTTGCTCAGGTCGGACCTGGAGTACCAACTCCGGGCCATCCAGTGGCCGAGGAATCCGTCAAGGCCGTCAACTCTTCGCCTAAGCCTAAGAAGGGTCTAGGTCCATCCCAACAATTAGCGAGGCACTTAATAAAGTTTTTTTTTATCTTATCTTATCACTGTTTCAGCGACTGCATTATGACAAAGGTAGAACCGAAGACGCTTATGCACCGTGAATCTGTTCACATTATGGAAATTGGGGTGGTCGAAATTAGTGCGTAGTTATCTATAGCACTGAGCCTCGTAATGATACCTTTGGTATGGCTCATCATATCCTACAATTTCTTCAATAAAGTGCATAGCCAACAAGAAAACAGAAAAAATATAATAATCCAACCCGAAGTCGGTTTACCTTGTTAAATAAGTCGTATTATGACTTGGATACTGTGCAAGTAACATCCCTGCTCCTAACTATTAAAATCAGGGCCCTCAATAGTATCACGCCGAGTGTTTATAACCAATATACTTTGTTAAATTTGACAATGTTGTACCTAAAGTCATAGAGTTTCCCAAAATTAACTAGAGGGAACTCTGGTGCTGCGATCGTTCAGCCACCATGGAAATGATAGGTACTACACGCATTTCTGCAGTCTTCGAGCTTACGGGCTTCGAACGCACTTGTGGCTTTGTTTATTGCTGTGTTTTGGTTTTGTTTCGAATGAAAGAAGGGTCCATTGTGAACTTCGTGAGCCGGTTTGAATTGGTGGTTAAGCGTAACTGCTAAACACTTGCTGAACTTCGTCTTGCAGCAAAGCGGAGTAGGGCCCACGGAGCCAAACGGAGCCAAAAGAACGAAGATGAGACAAATCCGTGTACTACCCATCATTGCCATACTGGCTGAAGCGCCGTGCGTGCAGCTCTCATAGACACTAGCGCCAGAGTTCCCTCTAGTGTATTTATATGAAACTTTATGCCTAAAGTGTCATTTTACACAAACTCAACTTGGACAAAAAATGTATAGCGGAACACGACAAAGTACCCTGCTGTATAATACTTCGACGCAGGATGGCCAACTTCAAGAATGCTGACTTCCAGAACGTGGTCTCAGCACCGGGTGGTGGCTCCGGCCTCTCGACGTACGCGTCTGCGCTTTTTGACCCCTCTCTTACTTGGAAAGACGTGGATTGGTTAACAAGCATCACTCACTTGCCGGTCATTATCAAAGGCATCCTCAGAGGTAATCTGCTGCATTTAACAAAAGAAATGCAGTCACATTAGGTAAGAAAATGTCGAATGTGTCCAAGATAATGTGAACTCGTTCCCTTCGGTCTCAACCGCAGTAGAAGCCCGTCAGAGGGGTAGCCAAGGGGAGGGGGGTTGGCGGGGGGGTTACAACCCCCCCCCCCGACATTTTTCAATTGTGATTGCGCGTATACACACGCACGAACATACATAAACTATGATTGAACCACCCCCCTCCCAGAAAAAAAAATTCTGCTTACGCCCCTGGAACCCGTACAAGAGAAACACTATTCGGTCGTACACTAACGGTAAACGCGTTATTGACTACTTTAGTAAGCTTTGAATGCGAAGCATTTCTTAGCGAAATGCAGGTACGTCGAGCGTTCCTATCTATCTATCTATCTATCTATCTATCTATCTATCTATCTATCTATCTATCTATCTATCTATCTATCTATCTATCTATCTATCTATCTATCTATCTATTTATCTATCTATCTATCTATCTATCTATCTATCTATCTATCTATCTATCTATCTATCTGTCTGTCTGTCTGTCTGTCTAAAATCCAGTCGCGCACGTTGTCATACAATCCAATAGGTCATATATGCAGATGACACTTCCTTGTTTTTCACAGGTGTAGATGTAAATGACCTTATTTCAGAAGCAAACACGACACTAGATACATGGTCGACTGCAAACTCGCTACAAATCAACTGTCTAAAAACCAAAGTCGTTTTGTTTCGTTCGAAAGGTACAACGCACAAAGTTCCTTCGAAGCTACACCTCCATGAGCTTATGATTGATTTTTCTTCTGCAGCTAAAGCATTAGCAAGAGTTTTTTGTGAACATATCTTATGGGATTCACATAGCGAAATGGTAAGAAACAAGTTCTGTAAGGTTCTAGGCATGCTCAGGAGATGTCAATTGTTTTTACCGACTACTCAGATATTAATGATTTATACAGGGTGTCCCAGCTATCTTTAGCCAAGGGTTTAAAAATAGAATTATTTGAGGCAGGCGAGTGAAGTCAGTTGAATATTGCTTACAGCCATCTTGCGCACTACAGCCAATTTTTTTTTGTTTCGTAATTAACTAATTTGTTAATTACGATTAATTTTCTAACTTGATAAATAATGACTTTACGCAAGAAATGAGAGTTCCAAAGTACGAGAGCGTCTTCAGAAATCCCCATTGCATTATTTGCGATAAAGAAAGTTTTACGCGTACCATTTTTTCCGTGCTGCAAAGAAAGCCCGCGAAATACAAAAAATACCACGTGACTAGCGCATTCGCGCGCCGCGACCGTTCTGCTCTCAGCCGTGGTTTGAGCGAACAAAATCAGTTGCGCCCACGATCCGCTGGCTCCATTTCAGCAGTAGGCCGATAAGTTGACGGTGGTTTCTTCGCCCGCGCTCGCTAGAACTTTCACAGTCAAGCGCGCCAAATGGCTGGCAATGGGCCAAGAAACCGCCGTAAACTTATCGGCCTGCCACTGCAACGGAGCCGGCGAATCGCGGCCGCGGCTGATTTTGTTCGCTCAAACCACGGCTGAAAGCAGCACGGTCGCGGCGCGCGAATGCGCTAGTTACGTGGTATTTTTTGTATTTCGCGGGCTTTCTCTGCAGCACGGAAAAAATGGTACGCGTAAAACTTTCTTTATCGCAAATAATGCAATGGGGATTTCTGAAGACGCTCTCGTACTTTGCAATTCTCATTTCTTGCGTAAAGTCAATATTTATCAAGTTAGTAAATTAATCATAATTAACAAATTAGTTAATTACGAAACAAAAAATTGCCTGTAGTGCGCAAGATGGCTGTAAGCAATATTCAACTGACTTCACTCGCCTGCCTCAAATAATTTCTATTTTTAAACCCTTGGCTAAAGATAGCTGGGACACCCTGTATAATACGCTCTTTTGTTCACAGCTACGCTATGGTCTTTTGGTATGGGGTACTGACACCTCGCAATCAAAGCAGAAATTACTCGTACTTCAATAAAATGCATTGCGTTCTATTACAAATACCAAAGATAATGCAGATACCTTGTCTTTATTCAATACAGTGAAAGTTTTAAGATTTGATAACATATGTGAATATTGTTTGTTGGCGTCTTTAAAAACTGAAAATTAACGAAGGAAATAACAATCTTAGCTCCATAGCATGCTTACAACGCAGCACCTCGTCTAGACCAACTAGACGGAGCGATTACTGCAAGGTTCCTTGATGTGGAACAAACAATGATCTCCAAATGCTGGAACACTGCCAGACACACTCAATAAATTCAGTTTTTCATAAGAGCGCTTGCGCCTTCTTTCGCGACAGGACATGTCCAATCATTATTTACTAACTTGCGGCAAATGAAAAAAATAAAGAGAAAAAAGTAGCATAAAACTCCAGTTTCAAAGATTTTTTTTTGTATTTGGTCCTTTATACTTTTGGTATTTCTGCGAGGAGTTCAATACTGTGTGCGTTTTATTTTCTTTTTTACGCTATATTTCGTACTGTACCAATTGAACTATGTATTTATGTGTCTATTTACTTGTTTAGATGACTTTACGAATGCTGTCCCTATTGCTGCCTTGTATTGCTGTGATGTGGGCCTAGACCAGCTGCGTTGATATCGCAGCTTTTCTCCCGCATTTCACACCACACATTGTTTTATGCATGAGTGTACCAAAAAAACTGTAAATATTGTAAAAATGCGGTGAAAAAAAATTCGGCAGATCCCACTCATTCTGGCAGTCGATGTCATGCGAAGCTGTAAGCAAGTAGTGGCATATATAGCATTTTTTTTATTGCTTTGAGTAGAGCATTGCGAGTTGGACCGAGTTCTTTGTGCATTTTTAGTAGTTATGTGTATGTCGTGTGGGCAGGCCCGTGGGGAGGAATTTTTTTGTCGCCTCGTCTTGTGAATGTTGTTGTTTGCGCTCAAAATTCCCTTCCCAATATTGCGTGAGTTAAATCTGCAGTAAATGCCGTGCCTCTGTCGCCGATGAGAACCTCTGTGGCGCATTGACGAATGACATTGTTCTCAACGCAGAACTTAGCTACCTCGGCGGCACTGCCTTTGGGCAGGGTCTTTGTTTCGGCGTAGTGGGGGAGGTAGCCGGTAGCTACGACGATCCATTTGTTTCCACAAGTCGACGTTGGGAACGTCCCGGTAGGTCCATCCCGATTTGCCGGAACGGGCGGCGAGGTGGTTCTGTAGGATGAAGAAAATCCTGCTGGCCTTGTCGGCGGTGTCTTGCGTCGCTGATAGTGTGGGCATGTCTTCACATAGCGACCGACGTTGGCGGCAAGGCGTGACCAGTAGTACTTTTCCTGTATTCTTGCGAGCGTGCGGGAAATACCGAGGTGTCCAGCGGTTGGGTGGTCGGGTAGGGCCTGGAGTACTTCCGCTTGCAATGCTGAAGTCACCCCGAGAAGGTACTTGGCTTGAAGTGGGGAAAAGTTCTTCATGAGGACACGGTTTCGCAAGAAAAACTACGCCAGTCCTCGCTTGAATGTCTTAGGCACAACGGCGATCCTGCCCTCGAGGTAATCAACAAGGCCCCGACAGGTCAACGGTTCCCAAGAATCAGTCATCGTCCTCGTCGTCTTGCGTCGGCGGGTCGACGGGGGCGCGAGACAAGCAGTCGGCGTCAGAGCGCTTTCGTCCGCATTTGTGAACGACGATAACGTCGAATTTTTGAAGTCTCAGACTCCATCTTGCGACACGATCTGAAGGGTCCTTTAAGTTAGCTAGCCAACACAAGGCGTGGTGGTCGCTCACAACTTTGAAGGGCCTGCCGTAGAGGTACGGGGCGAAACTTTGACTTAGCCCAGATGATGGCAAGGCGCTCCTTTTCTATTGTGGAATAGTTGGTCTCTACCTTGGATAGCGACCGGCTAGCATAACTGATAACCCTTTCCACTCTGTCAGTTATCTGGATGAGAACGGCACCGAGTCCTACGCTGCTTGCGCCGGTGTGGATTTCCGTGTCGGCGTATTCGTCGAAATCCGCAAGTAAATAAGGCGTCTGCAGGAGTCGTTTCAATTCTTGAAATGCTTAGATTTATGCCGCTCTCCACTTGAATTCCACGTCGGTCTTCGTGAGATGAGTTATTGGCTCGGCGATGCGTGAAAATTCCTTGACGCAGCGTCTGTAATAGGAGCACAAGCCGAGAAAGCAGCGTATGGCCTTCTTGTTGGTGGGCGGCGGGAAGGCAGCAATGGCAGCTGTTTTCCGCGGGCCGGGGAGTACTCCAGACCGGCCCAAGAACAAGAGCTCCTCGTACGCTAAGCGGCACTTTTCTGGCTTCAGGGCGAGTTCGGAAGTCTTGATTGCTTGAAGTACGGCTTCAAGGCACCGGAGGTGTTCGTCAAAGTTTGAGGAAAATACAATTACGTCGTCCAAGTACACAAAGCAAGTCTGCGACTTCAAGCCGGCCAGTACTGTATCCATATACGCGTTGGAAACTCCCGGAGGCCATGCAAAGACCAAAAGGCGTGACCTTGAACTCGAACAGGCTGTATGGTCTGATAAAGGCGGTCTTCTCTCGGTGTCTCGCGTCGACCTCGATTTGCCAATAGCGAGTTTTAGTATAGCGGGAAACAGAAAACGCAAGGATTTAGCGTTAGCGTTAGCGTTAGCGTTCCGTGCTCTAAACTCAGCATGTGCAGAACGTAAACGTAGCCCGCGCTCTTACGTACGGACGATATTTCTGGAATATAGCGTGCAACGCTAACGCACGCAAGATATCCCGTACGTAGGGCAATATGGCGGTGCCTGTTGAAGCGAGAGTCGTCCACTTCGAATCTTTCGAGTCGTCGGCCTTCATTATTAAGCTCATTCATTCCCAAATAATGCTCGTACTTGATTTAGATTTAAGTAATGAGACTTCGCCAGCCGTATACTGCCGATAAATTAGCTCCGTTTTTGAGATACACTGTCAATTTACGATAAAGAAGGCTTAACAAAATTTGCTTACAAGGTTCGCTGGTGTTTTCTGCAGCCTTACAGAGATGGCGGCGCTGTCAATCTGAGAGAGGTAATAGGGGTCTTGAGCAATACTTTGGTTGCTGCATATGTCGAAAGAGAGCGGTGTGTTTCGGCCCGTCAGACGCAACACTGAACCAAACGCGGCGCGGAGACGCAGCAGCGGTGACTTAGGGATCAGCTCGATTTAGTGGCGCAATTGAGGTTTTTACAGTGCATTTAGTGTTTTTATAACTATATGGCGCCGAATGTGCTTGCATTAGCGTTAGCAGGAATGCCTTTCACTGTATTAAAAGTCCACCAGTTGGCATGCCGCGGGTTCCGTTTTGAGACGTTGAGACGCACGCTAACGCTAACGTAAGCGCTTCCCGATATACTAAAACTCCCTAATAACCGGTCTTGAGGTCCATCGACAAAAAGTACTTCGCATTGTGGAGTCGATCTAGGGCGTCGTCAATCCGTGGGAGAGGCTACACGTCCTTTTTCGTGATTTTTATCAGGCGGCGATAGTCGACGCAGAAGCGTGGGGTTCCATCCTTGTTCACTAACACCACGGGTGACGCCCAACGACTCTTGGAAGGCTGGATTATGTTGGTCGTGTAGCCTTTTGTCGACTTGTTGCTTTACGGCTTCGCATTCTCGCGTGGAAACTCGGTACGGGCTCTGACGGAGTGGTCTCGCATTTTCCTCTGTTATGATGCGATGTTTTTCGACTGGTATCTTATTCTTGACGACGACGAGAAGCAACCCTTGAATTGCAGGAGCAGAGCTTTGAGCTCGTCTTGCTTATGCTTCGGAAGGCTCGGATTGACGTCGGAATCTTGTTGGGGACCTCGATGTGTCGAAGCACCTTCCGTAGCGTCGATGAGGGTGAAAGCATTGCTGGCGTCCACGTATTCATCTAGGTAGGTGACTGTCGTACCAATGTGGAGGTGCCTGCATTCGTGGCTGAAGTTTGTGAGCATTACTTTATCTTTGCCATCATGCAGCTCGGCGATGCCTCTTGCGACGCACATTTGACGGTTCTGAAGCAGGTGCTGGCATCGGTCGGCAAATTCACTCATGAGTCGACTCACTCATACTCACCCAGACTCAGATCGAGCCGTGAGTCTGAGTCTGAGTGAGTCCGGGATAGTAATATTTTGTTGAGTCTGAGTCCGAGTGAGTCCGATTGAGAAAATTTTCAGTGAGCATAAGTATGAGTGAGTCCAGCTGAGGAAAACATTGAGGAGTGTGAGTCCGAGTGAGCCCTAAGGGCGAGGTATGAGTGAGTCTGAGTAAGCTCCACATTGTTTTGCCGACCTGTCACCCTATCTACTCATCTTCAGCATTACTATCACCCTTATATCAGCTCACGTTTATTTTATGTCTGCTCGCACATCAATGCAGTAGTATTGATATGCCAGTCCAATATGACTTGAACAGATGCACGAATTACGGATGGGGGGAGAGGTTTCTTGCCCTCCTTCCCATTATCTTTCAAACGAAGGCCTTGTAAAAAACATCTCATGTGAGTCTTCACCGTCTATAAAAATCTCCTTAGTGGATTTCAACTATTGATAGCTCGTATTTAAAGGTACGAGATCAAAACGCTCCAAGTTGAGCCCCAATTATGCGAGATATCGGTGTTAAAAAGCATTGACATCTTGAACGAGACGACTAATAGTCCACTAACGGACTCACGAGTCGACACACTCGGAATTAGAGCCGTGAGTCTGAGTCTGAATGAGTCCAAGAGAGTAATATTTTGGTGAGTCCGAGTGAGTCCGATTGAGAAAAAGTTTTACTGAGCGTGAGTTCGAGTAAGTCCGCTTGAGGAAAAAATCGGTGAGTGTAAGTCCGAGTGAACCCTAAAGGCGAGGTATGTTTCATGAGTGAGTCTGAGTGAGCTCTAAATTTTTTGCCGACCTAAGGGTGCTAGTCGCCCTCGATGACGCCTTCTAAGTATGTGGGTTCTATGGTGCCCACGGTAATGTTGACACTGGAGAACGGCGGAACGGTGACCTGCGCTTCTATCACATTTAAATCATGGGTCGCTAGCATCGTGTGGGGCGGCAGAGCTTCTTCTGAGGTTAGAGTTATTGACTCAGACCTCAGGTCGATGACGGCGCCGTATTGACTTAGGAAGTCCATCCCAGATATCACATCCCTGGAGCACTGTTGTAAGATTACAAAGCTCGCAGGATAAGTCCGGTTATTGATGGTGACCCTTGCTGTGCAGACCCCATCGGGCGTTATTAGATGGCCTCCAGTGGTCCGAACTTCGGGGCCTTTTCGCGCAGTCTTAACTTTCTTCGACATTAGCAGAACAGCCGGTTGGGCTAGTCGGCTATCCATGAACACTGGAAGAAGGAGCGCTACAACTGACCAGCACGAGAAGAAGACCAGACACGGGACATGCGCTACTAACAACTATTTATTGTCGCCACAGCCACCGAGTTAAAATAGATACCTTCATGTTGTGCATGCGCGACATCGCATTGCAAGCAGAGCGGAAAATCAAATATACTACACAAAACGAACATGCGATAGCACCTGCAGAATAACAAGGTACAGGTGACCACTGCGCATGTCAATAGGAGCCCTACAGAAATTCAAATTCGCAAGCACGCAAAGATATCGAAACCTCACTTATACATGAATTAACATGCTTTTTGATGAAAAACGCTTCTAAAGCGAGCTGAGATGAAATGTGTTTGCTTCTTCCCAGTATCCTAGTGCTTCGAAAAATCGGTTCGCAGCCCCATGCAGAAATGTGAAAAGCGAAATCTTTATTTTATGCGAAATCTATTTATCTTTTATTGACTCTGCCTTGCCCGCTGCTTTTAATGGGGGGGGCCGGTTTTAAAAGTGCTTAGATATGTTGATCACATTTGAGTGCTTTTTAACCAGACACAACTATTATTCTTTGCCTAATATTGTGTCGGACATTTTAGATGTTTTTAATCGTTTAGGTCAAGGGCTTGTTTTCACGCACGAGAGCCGCAACTTCAATGAGTTACAATTTTTAGATTTAAAGCTACGATTCTAGGCACATTATATTTGCTGGGCGTACTTTCCCCTGAGCCCAGAAAGAATTATTGTCTTTTGATTCAGCTCATTCAAAGCTCATTAAAAGGGGAATTGTTGCCCAGTGCTTGAAATCTGCGCTCGGGAAGTCGCGCCCACATCGCATTCAGGAAAGCTTTGATTGGCAAGTGACCCGCCTCTTGGCAGCAGGCTACCCTTCAAAGGTCATTGTAGCAGTCGCCGAGTCGCTCTTGCAAAAAGTCAAACACGAAGCTTCTAGAAGGAGTACGGGCTCGGGATCGGGGTTTGACTGGGAGACCAGTGGTCATGCCATACGTGCACACCCTGTCGCATGGTCTCAAAAAGGTGGCAAACAGGCATAAAGTGTGTCTGATTTTTCTCTGCCCCTAATAAGCTGTTGGTAGAGCCTGTCCCCTGTCTGGTCGTCTTTTTTGTGCTCGTCAGTTTCCGCGCTTCTTCTTTAAGTTTTCTTCCACTTCGCAGTGAACGGCCCACTGACGACGGAATAGTCGGCTCCAGTATCAACGAGAGCGATGACGCTGCGGCCGCCGATGAGGGCGTCCAGGTCGCTAGTTCGCCGTCTTGCGTTGCGGTTTGGTCGTGGCGTCGGATCACGGCTACGTCGGTTTGTTCCGCTGCTTCGACGTGTTCCAGCCAAGACAGTCCAAGAATTCGTCTCAGAAGCGATGGGGATTGAGACGACGCTCGAAATGCGCACCCGCCAGTACAGTCGCCGATTGATTCAAGACAGCGCAGCTGTTCACACCCTCGGCTACGACGACCTGCACGAAACGATCAGAGGCATCGTGCGAGAATAGCTGCGAAAGTTCGCACCTTTTTCGCAGCCTGAAGTGACGTCAATTGCGGATGTTGTACGGGAGGAGCTTCAGCAGTCACTGGGTGTTCCTCAGCCAGAACCGCCCTAGCCACAAGCTATGACCTAAGCTGCTGCAGTCCGCCGTCCCGTTTCCACTCCGCGACAACGTCAGGACACCGCATCGCCGCAGTTCCGTGACCAGACGCCGCCGCCGCCGCCACTACCACCGACGCCCTACCGTCCTCCTGTCAGCCAGCGCTATGCGCCAAGGAAGACCCACGTTTGGCGCGCCCAAGACAACCGCCCGCTCTGCTACCATTGCGTTGAGGCCGGTCACACCTACCGCCGCTGCCAGTACCGGCAGATGGGGCTACGTGGTTTCGCTGTCAACGCGCCGCGTCCGCAGCCAGGTGGACGACCTCGCGACATCGCAGACTACATCACCGGAACACAGTGGCCACAACGAGGACCATACCGTTCACCGTCGCCCGGACGCTACATCTCACCGCACCGCCGGCTGCACACTGACCCAACCCGTGGCCGGTCGCCTAGCACCTATCCAGAAAAATAAAGGCAGCAACCATTGGACGTGCGGTTGCTGCACGACGAAATACCGAAAGATCCTCCTGCGCCGCCGACGACGACGTGACGAAACCTAAAGAACCCGCCAGAACCCGACAGACAGACGCAGAACTTTATTGGGGTCCTGAGAAACGTTACTCCATTAGAGCAACGTCGCGGGCCGCTCCCACGTGGGGACGGGGAGGCCTAGCCTCACCGCCGCATCATCGGCTCTCTGGACAGCCCGTAGTTGTGGAAGTAGCTCAGAACTTCGTAAGGCAGAGTCCCAATCTTATTCTGTGAGCCGACTTGGGCCCCGTTACGAGGGGCACCGCCAGAGCATATGTTCAAAGTTACTAACCTCACCGCAAGAAAGCAAGATATGATATCACAGAAATGAAAGAGGGAAACGTGGTGCTGTGGGTCGAGAACCTAGCCAATGCTAGAAATCGTGATTTCGTCAATGCGTGCGGATGCAGTGGTTGCTCTGTAAGCGAACACGACTCATGTTTCGAAGAAACTGCAGCAATGCAGAATTCCATATTTATGCTTCCCACTGACAGTGCTGAGATAGCTAACCTAATAAATATACTACCTAAAAGCAATGTGGCGCCAGGTATAGATGAAATCACCGCAGCTGAACTAAAGCTGATATGCCCCTTAATATACGAAGTGCTTGCTTACATAGTAAATCTTGTACTGGCAACAGGCGCGTTTCAAGCACAGTTAACAGTTGTAAGAGTAACCCCAATTTATAAAGGAGGTGGCATAAATAACATGTCAAATTATAGACCCGTATCAGTGCTTACGACATTATCTAAGGTTTTCGAAGGCGTTACTAACAACAGCTTGTTATCCTTTTTCAATAAATATGGCATCATCACAACGTGTCAATATGGCTTTCAGAAAAATAAATCTACTGAACAAGCATTAGCGGTAAAATAATTGCAAATATGGAAAATAAGGAATTTACGCTTGGTTTATTTTTGGACTTAAAGCAAGCCTTTGATTCAATAAATGTGACATATTATTATGGAAACTGTCACGATACGCCATACGCGGGATCGCCCTTAAGCTTTCGCAAAACTATGTGTGTAACCGGTACGAACTAATACAGATGAAAACAGCGACACAAAGTCAGTTTCAGTTGACCCAAGGAGTTCCGCAGGGTTCTATATTGGGTCCTTCGCTCGTTTTCCTTTATGTAAATGATATTGTATGCATACCCGCCTCACCACAGCTTATGATGTATGCAGACGGCACGAACGTATTTTTTTACAAGTCACTTAGAAACGCCAGAAGAAAACGTAAATGAGTATATGACATCACTCTCAAACTGGCTTAAACAAAACAAGCTACAGTTAAATGTCAAGAAAACGAGATATATAATATTCCGCCCATTAATTCAACATGTGGAATATAACATAAAGATAAGCCTTGACGGCAACACGATAAAGCGTGATAAACAAAAAAAACAATTCTTGACGTATGGTTCAGTGAAGACTTAATGTGGAGCGTCCACATTAATCATTAGGTTAGGGAACTTGCGGGAACGGTAGAATGCCTGTACAGAATTGGTTCCCTTATTCCTCAGTAGTTAAAGAAAGACTTGTACAATGTCCTCTTCTATTCGAGACTTTGTTACGGCTTACTAGTATGGGATACGACAACAACAAAAAAAATTATAACAAACTTATTGTCCTAAAAAAGAAAATACTTCGTTGTTATGAAAATTGCCACGGTAGTATAGGCGGTTTGCGCCAGCAGCGGACCAAACCGCCGTAGTCACGATCAGACGCCGTGATCCAATCGTAACGCCAAACGACGAGCTAGCGGCCTCGACGTTCTCATTGACGGCCGCAGCGTCACAGCTCTCGTCGACACCGGAGCCGACTATTCTGTCATCAGTGGGTTGTTCGCCGCGCAGTTGAAGAAAGTCAAGATCGCATGGGGAGGCCCCGGAATCCGGATAGCTGGAGGTCACCAATTAACGCCGGAGGGAATCTGCAAAGCTAGAGTCTTCATTAACAGCCGGATATATCCTGCAAGTTTCATATTACTGCAGCAGTACTCGAGAGATGTCATCTTTGGTATGGACTTCTCAGGCCTTCATGGCGCAGTCATCGACCTGAGATCGAAGTCGATAACGCCATCCACAGAAAAAGCACTACCGCCGCACACGCCGCCAGGAAAGCGCGCCGTGAATGTGCTGGAAGACCAAGGCACCATTCACCACCGCTCCAGCGTCAGCCATTTCCGTCGGCACTCAGAAATCAATACATCAGCACGGTGTCGTTGAAGGCGCCCAGCACCTGTTCATCTTATCTGCGTCGCAAGAGGAATAGCCGAGCTGCGAGGAGGGAGAGCAACAGTGCTGCTCAGAAATTTCAGTAACGAGTACAATCACGAGAACAAAGGCGCGACGATCGCCTTCATCGAAGAAATTGAGAAAGCCACCTGTGCCCCTCACCGATTCTGCCGAATCAACTCCGACGAACCAAGCTCTTCAACCAGCTTTCGACGTCAATCCAAGCCTTCCGACGCATAAACACGAACAGCTCAGAACCCTGCTCCTGCAATACAAGGACTGCTTTTCGTCGTCTTCAACAGTCCGACAGACCCCAGCCGCAAAACATGGCATCATAACAGAAGAAAGTTTCAGGCCACTCCGTCAGAGCCCGTACAGAGTTTCAACGCGAAAGCGTGAGGCCATAAAAGAACAAGTCGACGAAACGCTACGCGACGACATCATCCAGCCTTCAAAGAGGCCGCGGGTTTCACCCGTGGTGTTAAAGAAGGACGGAACTCTACGCTTCTGCGCCGATTATCGCCGCCTGAACAAAGTCACAAAAAAAACATGGTTGATCCCTCCGTCATAGGAACCGGTATAACACGAAAGTAAAGCGTGCCCGTACAGAGGTAATTCATTGTTTACTGTACATTGAGACAGGAGAGTTTGCACAACGTATAGCGAGGATGCACCCATGTTGACGCTTGGTGGTACATCTCCATCCCGCGACCAACGTCCATGGTGAACGATTAAACAATCCATTCTGACAGCTATAAATGTTAACGGCGAGAGCGTAATCAGAGCAAGAGGCGTAACGCCAGAAGATCGTCGCTATTGGGGCGCAGAACTTGGGTTAAGGTCGCCATACCGCGGCATGTTAAAGTGTGATTGAACGTACGCCACAGTCGGACTAGAGGAAAACGCTGAGTGCGTCGTGTCGCCCTAGTAGCCCGGCCGCGACTTTTCTCGGGGCGAGCGTAAGTGAGGAACGCGGTATTACAGCCACTGGAGGGAGGCGCGCGTCGCATTTTAGGTTTGGATGGACGCTATGAGTGAGGCCGACGCTTGGGCTAAGGTCGCCACCTCGCGTTGCGTTAAGGCGTTGAAAAAATTGGACTTCTACTGCCGACTGAGACGGATGCGTAGCAGGTGCTAATCGCGGAAGCCACAGTAATGATTAATTACTTTACTGCCCCAAGAGGGCGACACCGCCCCGTTGACGAGGAGCACTGTGATGAAAGTGGTAGATATAAACGGCGCGTTCGTAAAGCAGTCACAGTCAGAAAGAAAAAATAAAGTGGCCGTGGCGCAATTGATAGCGTGCTCGGCTTCTGTTGTTGCAGAGCGAGAGGTGATACGTTCGATGACCGTTGATGGAACTTTTTTTCTTTGAAATCTGATCGTGTACATTTTTTCTTCAACGTTATTTTCGTGACGGAAATACGTCCCTGAAGTCTTGGTGGGCCCCGGCATAAAACACTTTCGTGTTAAAAAGGACGTGTACCCTCCCAATAAGCGACGCTTTAGGTCGACTCCATAGCGCGAAGTACTTTTTGTCGATGGACCTCAAGACCAGCTACTGGCAAATTGAAGTCGACGAGAGAGATCGAGAAAAGACTGCCTTTATAACACCAGCCGGCCTGTTCGAGTTCAAGGTCATGCCCTTCGGTCTCGGCTGGGCACCAGCGTACAAAACTGGGCGAGTTGGTTGAACTTCATTGTTAAAAAGAAGCGCAAAAAGACGAAACACAAGATGAAAGAGGACACAGGACAAGCGCTTGTCGTGTGTCCTCCTTCATCTTGTGTTTCGTCTTTTTGCGCTGCTTTTTAACAGCTGCTCGGCACCTGCGACTTTCCAACGTGTCATGGATACAGTACTGGCCGGGACAGAGTACAGGCCGGGACAGAGTACAAGGCAGACTTGCCTTGTGTACTTGGTGTTTGCCTCAACATTCCACGAACACCTCCGGCGCCTTGAAGCTCTGTACTTCAAGCAATCAAGGGTTACGGACGTTTTAGCCTTCTTTGATAGACGTCTTGAAAGTGAACTTTCCAAACATCCGGTATTACACGTGTTTCGTTACGTTGACGACTTTTTAGTGATTTTAGATTACTCTTTTAACAATGACCTTGACAGTGTTGTCCGTAACATTTTAAGCACCTCCTCCTCTGAGGGTAAAGGTTTGACTTTTACTCATGAATTGACGAAGGACAACCATATCCAGTTCTTGGACACCAATTTGCATTTTAAAGGTGACCACGTTTGCTGGAAGTACAATCCAAGGAGCAACAAAAGCTTACTACCTTACAAGAGTGCCCACTCAAAACTTGTGAAACGTGGCATAATTATGTCTACCTGCCTTTCTGCCTTGCTGAAGTCCTGTGATCATACAGCATCTTCAAGTTTCACTAGACAGGTCGAGCGCCTGCTATCTGCTGGTTATCCGCAACACCTGATTAGCAGCACATCCGAGAGCCTGCTTCAAAAGCTGAAGTCTACAGATAAGCAAGAGAAACGCTTGGATGAAAAACCACTTTTCGTCATGCCTTATTTACATTGTCTCTCCCACAACGTTAAGAAGGCTGCACAACGGTATGGAATTAGCGTCGTCTTCTCGGCACCGTGCAAACTTCGGAAAGTGTGCCCGCTTGTGACAGGAACGAAACAAGAGTGGTCATGCAAGAATAACCACCAGGTGAAGTTCACCAGTTGTGTTTCCAACACTATTTATGAGATACCCCTTTCGTGCGGTCGGTCTTACATAGGCCAAACCGGCCGATGTTTCAATGAGCGAGCTCAGGAACACAACAGATCTTTGCGTACCGGCACGGGCAGCAATCTGGCATTACATTGTAAGAGCTGTGATAGCAAGAGCTGTTCGCCTCATCTGAATAAGACGAAATTGTTATCAAAGGCCCATACCAGAACCGAAAGAGAAATCATTGAGGCGTAATTTATCGCAATTCGGGGAGATAGCTGCGTAAGCTCTCCCTCGCTCTCGCTATCAAGAGAAGAAATTCTCTTCTTAGACGGACACATCAGGTCACTGCCCTGTACGTGATGCGCACGCATCCTTGTTACTGATTTCATCTGTATCATCGCCATCGTTCCTTGATCTTATTATTGTGAAGAAAATATAAAAAATCACCTGTTTTCCGCAAATAAAGTCAGTTGGAAGTTCGGCGATTGTGTGTGTGTACGTGTTCCTCTTTCCGTCCCGTCTTCTCCGCGCAGTTTAAACCTTTACGTTCCGGACTCACCCTGAAGCCAGAAAAGTGCCGCTTTACATACCAGGAACTCTTGTTCTTGGGCCACGTGATTACCAAGTCTGGAGTTTGCCCCGACCCACGGAAAACAGTGGCCATCGCTGCCTTTCCGCCGCCCACCGACAAGAAGGCAGTACGCCGATTTCTTGTTTGTGCGGCCCATTACAGACGTTTCGTGGAGTGATTTCCATGGATCGCCGGACAGCTAACTCACCTTACGAAAAGCGACGTGAAATTGAAGTGGGAAACAGCAAAGAAGAAGCATTTCATGCACTGAAACGACGCCTGCAGACGCCACCGATTCTTACGCACTTCAACGAATCAGCCGACACGGAAATCCACGCCGACACGGAAATCCACGCCGACGCAAGCAGCATAGGGCTCGCAGCCGTCCTACTGCAGAGGATTGGCGGACTCGAAAGCGTCATCAGTTATGCTAGCCTGTCACTCTCCAAAGCAGAAGGCAACTATTCAACAGCAGAAAAAGAGTGCCTTGCCATTATCTGGGCTACGTCAATGTTTCGCCCCTCCCTCTATGGAAGGCCCTTCAAAGTTGTGAGCGACCACTATGCCTTGTGCTGGCTAACTAACTTGAAGGACCCTTCAGGTCGTCTCGCACGATGGAGTCTGAGACTTCAAGAATTCGACATTGCCGTCGTTCACAAGTCCGGACGAAAGCACTCTGACGCCGACTGCCTCTCCCGTGCCCCCGTTGACCCACCGCCGCAGGACGACGAGGATGATGACTACTTCTTGGGAACTTTAAGCGTTGATGACTTCGCCGAACGACAGCGCGCCGATCTGGAACTCAAGGGTCTTATAGAATACCTCGAGGACAAGGCCACCATGGCTCCAAAGGTATTCACACGAGGACGGAGTCGTTTTTCTTGCGGAACGGCGTTCTCTTGAAGAAAAACTTCTCGCCACTTCGGGCCGACTCCCTCCTCGTAGTACCTTCAGCGTTACGTCCCGAAGTTCTGGATGCTCTGCATGACGACCCAACGGCTGGACACCTTGGATTTTCCCGTACGCTCGCGAGGATGCAATAAAAGTACTACTGGCCTCGCCTTACAGCCGACGTCACCCACTACGTGAAGACTTGCCGAGATTGTCAGTGACGGAAGACACCACCCACTAGGCCAGTCGGACTTCTGCAACCCATTGAGCCACCTCACCGACCGTTCCAGCAAATCAGCATCGACTTACCGGGGCCGTTTTCGACGTCGAATTCCGGAAACAAATGGATCGTCGTAGCAACGGACTACCTCACCCGCTACGCCGAGACAAAGGCCCTTCCCAAGGGCAGGGCCACCGAGGTACCAAAGTTCTTCGTCGAGAATATCGTACTGCGTCATGGCGGCCCAGAGGTCCTCATTACCGACAGAGGTACGGCCTTTACAGCGGATCTAACCCAGGCGATCCTGAGGTACAGCCAAACAAGTCACCGCCGGACCACCGCCTACCACCCACAGACCAATGGCCTCACCGAGCGTCGAAATAAGACCATCGCCGATATGCTGGCCATGTACGTCGAAGTCGAGTGCAAGACGTGGGATGCCATACTTCCGTATGTAACCTTTGCATACAACACGGTGGTACAAGAAACGACGAAGATGACGCCGCATGGATTTGTCTACGGAAGGACCCCGGCAATGACGCTCCACGCCATGTTGCCCAATGTCTCCGACGAGGAAAACGTCGACGTCACCGTGTGCCTTCAGTGCCGAAGAAGCCAGACAACTCACCCGTCTGCGCACCCAGAGCCAGCAAAAGACCGACAGCCGTCGCTACAACCTTCGACGACGCCACATGGAATACCAACCCGGTGACCGTGTATGGGTCTGGACGCCAGTTCGACGGCGGGGGCTTAGCGAGAAGCTTCGTCGACGATACTTCTGACCCTACAGGGTACTTTGACGTCTTGGCGCACTCGACTACGAGGTTGTCCCTGACGGCATTACGAACTCTCAGCGACGTCGTGCGCGACCTGAAGTCGTGCATGTCGTGCGCCTGAAGCCGTGTTACGCGCGTTAGTGAACCCGAGTACTGTAATTTTTGCTTTATTGTACTTAGTGTTTGTGCTTATTGTACTTTCTTGCTTTATTATTGTTATTTATTCATGGTAGTAATTTGCGCGAAACAAACGGGGACGAAGAAAGGATACACACGGACAAGCGCAATCTAACAACTGATTTATTTTTGAAAAAACGTTTGCTTAAAACCCAACGTGATCTGCGCTATTCCGCCAGAAAGCACACCATCCGCGCATATAACGATCACTCTCGACTACAATGCCCCAGGTCATCGTGTCCACACACGCATACACACACACAAACACACATCTAGGCACATACACTGGCTGATTGTTATTTATTGTTGCATGAACCCCCCCCCCCCCCCTCCCCCCGTGTTCTGTTTTAAGCATCGGGACGATGCTTTTTTCAGAGGGGGGCATTGCCAGCGCAAACCGCGTCTCATTTTTCTAGAAGCTTCGCAATTATATTAGATGGCTCTGTTAAGATTGCGCGCAAGACATGTACACGCGAGCTTATTCCAAAGCTTTCACGACAACCAGTGATAAGGCTGGAATATTCGATGGACACGCGTATAAATGCCGACGCGCTTGACCGCTTGTCAGTTGATGCATGAGTTTCCAAAATTAACTAGAGGGGCCTCTGGCGCTGCGATCGTTCAGCCACCATGGGAATGATGGGTAGTACACGGATTTGCCTAGTCTTCGTGCTTGCGGGCTTCGAACGCACTTGTGGCTTTGTTTATTGTTGCGCTTTCGTTCTTCTTCGGAAAAAAGAATGGACCGTTGGGAACTTCGTGAGCGTATTTGGATTCGTGAGTCAAAAAAGTTAACGGCGGTGAAGCGTAACCGCAAAACCTTTGCTGAACTTCGTATTGCGGCAAAGCGAATTCAAGCCACACGCAGCCAAAAGAACGAAGACTAGGCAAGACTAGGCAAAGTTGTGTACTACCCATGATTCCCATGCTGGCTGAAGCGCCCTGTGTTGCAGCCCCCCTGCAGACACTAGCGCCAGAGTTCCCTCTAGTGTATTTATAGGAAACTCTATGAGTTGATGGACGGCCGACGCTCCGTTCGCCGCTATCAGTGCCAGTGTGCATTGCTGTAATCTGACTTTCCGTTTACCGGCCACAAGTTCGGCCAAGTAGACACTTTCATCTTGGACATACCGACTGCTGCTTTGATCAACGTCACGACCACGTGACAATATAAACATACTGAAGAAATCTGCAGCGGATCCACAGCCACCATACTCCTTCATAAAGAAAGCGACAGAATCCAATAAAGAAGGGTTTAAGGCAGGGAGACACGATCTCTCCAATGCTGGAGTAAGGTACGCATTTGGGCTGGTTGGTTCATGATTACGAGTGAAAAACAGCGCTAAAAGACGGGACAAGAAAGAACACGGGACCACGGCGCTGACTAACAACCATATGTGTTTATTTCTTCAGTCAGCATATATATACTTCACCACTAACACAATGAAATGACAAAAAGTTGAATACGCAGCCTGCGCAGAGGCTATGAGGCGATCAATCGGACATGAATTTTATCTCTTTCGGAAGGAGGGAGATCGAGGGGAGGCTAACACATGCCTCGCCGCTGTTGTGGATGTGATAAGCCTCTGAAATGAGACGCGCTCGTTCGTCATGGTATTTTTGAGAGGTAAGTGGTATCTTCAAAAGATGGGTGGCACCCGCAATTGTTACAGTGAATAGATAACTGACTATCAGCAGCTTGTTTATGAACCTTGTTCGAATGCTCACGCATGCGGTCATTCGCGCACCGCCCAGTTTGCCCAATATAATAACGCCCGCAAGAAAGAGGAATTTTGTACACAACACCTTAGGCGACATTCAACAAACTTCTGCTTATGCTTCTTAGTGCATCCTCTCTTTTTTTTCTCCCTCTTGAAGCACACTCTTTACACAGTAGCGTGACTGGACTGGTCTCTTCTTTTTAGTGAATGAAATATGTACACATTTTGCTATATTCAGGCTCATTTAGTACACCAATTATGAATATTTGTTAAGGCGTTCTGAGCTTCGATTGTATCATTATCATACAACGGAACCTTATTTCAATAAAACTATGGCGGCATATTTTACCCCAAGGGGGGCAAAGAACAATCACGTGAAAGAATATTTGTCGGCAGCCGCACGTGTGATACACGAGCTGTCGTGATGGTGGAACAAAATACAAGATGTTGGGAGTCATGCGATGATTACACAGCCAAGTAGAGCTGCGTGGTGAAAAAGCCCCTCTATTACCTCCTCAACTTGCAAGAGCTCTTTAGAGTCCCAAATACAGGGCTACCGGAACCAAACAAGCAGCCGAAGCACTCTGTAAGACCATGGCTGACAGTGAACGGCTTTGATCTTTGACGAAACGCGAGGTGCCGCCACGAGGTTTTGACTTGAGCAGCTCAATAGCGTATGCTGTCGGGCTAGTTGGTGCATAGGTGGTTAGAAATTGGTTGGCGCAAAACAAGAACATGGACGGAGAAGTAACATGGACAAGCGCACACTCGCAGCTGACTTTTAATAAACCTATGCTCATCTTGTGAAAACCCTCACGCATGCGTACATTTGCAAAGAGAACCTATTAACACAGCCTATCAGATAGGAAGGCAAAATCATTTTCGAAAAGCGACAAGGACGGGACGCTGCTGCATTGGTCCCCAGATTGCTTGATGTACATCGCCTCCGCTAGTGCACGTGCCACCTTGTCGCTGCTTCTTCTCAAGATACTCGTGCTGTTCAGCAAAGGTTCACACGTGCACTCCTTACAATGATGCGGCAAATGCGAACCTGTGCCATTCCTGAGTGACAACGCATGCTCTTTTAGGTGATCATTTATACACCGGCCCGACTGGCCGATGTACACCTTGCCCCAACTGAGCGAAATCTTATAGACAACCCCTACTGAACGCTTCATAAACCTTTTTGTGTGTTTCTTGACACACTCAGCACTTGGTGCGCCACTCGAACGAGTACAAATGCGTGAAAGCCTCCGAGGTGCCGAAAACACGACCGGGACCTCAAAGCAAGAGGCCACGTTCTTTAGCGAATGAGCCACTCTGTGCACATACAGGATGACAACAGGTCACTTTCGCTGAGACTTTTCGCTTGTTTCTGGAGCACTGGTGGCCTCACGACGAAATTTTCTCAGTAAAGCTTCACACACCGATGTAAGCAAAAAAGAAGGAAAACCCGCAGAAACAGCATTTCCGCCCTTTGTGACCATTGTGACCAGTCCAGTCACGCTGCTGTGTAAAGAGTGTGCTTCAATAGCACACTGTTTAAGCACATGATGAAGTTGAATTGACGGCGCAAATGCTCTTCCGGATGCTTATTTTCTTGTGACCCTCATTGCTTGAACTCCTTGCAGAGCAAGGACAATATCTTATTGTCTGAACAATGACTTTCTTCCCGGGGAAGTTGTACACATGTTAGGGCGCGTGATGCCTTCTGTGGGACATGCGAAGCGCGTGTCGAAGATTTTGCGCTCGGAGCTTTGGAGGCAAGTTCGGTTGCTGTTTGACTGGTTGAAAGTACGCTGCCTTACTATGGAACCTCCCTGGTTGGCGCAAGCGGGAACTACATCGCCTCAAGAAATTGGCTGCTCAAACGACAGAATTCCATTGGCAACGTTGTCTCCAGTTGCTTCCCAGGCGTAGGAAGAGGACTGTCCGTACGGCAGGACTCCAAGTGGTGGGAGACGTTCAGGTTCCAGACCAGATAGCACGTGTGCTTCACAACGGGCCGAAATTTAGCTTTCAGCCTACCATTCCTGCGCACGAGCTACTTTCCTTGAACAGACGCTTGGCCAGCAGGGCTAAGGCAGAAGACCAGGAGAGAGGTGCGTTCTGGATGGAACTGACAGCTTCCTGAGGACGGTTCCGGAAGGAAGTCGTAGTGGGCGTGATCCTACGGATGGTGTGGTGTACGATTTCAGAAAGAATGATTTGCGCGTGCTAGTGTCGGACAAAGAAGGTGGATTTGTGCTGATGAGGAAAGGGCTCTTCGAGGTCAAGGCCACTGAGGCTGCACGGAAGAACTTCAGAAATGTGCGGGTTTCCGCCCCCAAGGTAAAATCTCAGGCTGTTGCCTTGGGCAATGATCACGGGTTGACTAGGTTAGCAAGGAGTGTTAGTGAGTGTAAGAGAGATAAGCTGTCCGTGTTTTTTTTGCGCTAAAACTCACAAACCAAAGATGCCATTCAGGACCATTGTCAGCGAAAATATTACATGACAGTTGATGGTCAGTCGCTACCTGATGAAACAGTTTAACACGCTTGTTCTAGATGACGCGTTTGTTGTGAAGAATTCCTGTGACATTATTGCGTTTCTTGAGGATAATCACTCTGTAGCAGGAGCGTAGCCAGGGGGGGAGGGCTTATGGGGCTTCAGCCTCCCCCCCCCCCCTGAATTTTTTTTCTATTGTGATGTATTGCCGACCAAGAGTTAGCTGCGCCGGAAATCATCATGGATTTTTTTTCTAAAATAGCTTTTCGCAGTTGAAAAGACACTTCGATGTGAACAAAATGTCACCAAACGTTGCCAAGAAATCCTTTCCTGCATGGGTAATTTCAGAAGGGTATTTGACGTCAGGTCTCGGAAAAGATATGGATATTGATTTTCAGAATGACTAAAATCTGGACGCCGATTGTGAAATATGGAGTTCTCGTTTCACGGTGATGCTGCAACTTATCATGAGCTCATGGGGTGCCTCGCACACACGCACAAAACACTTGAGACCAGTGCCGTCTCTGTAGCTTGCCTGAATAAATAGCTATTTACGTAGTAGACGAGAAAATAATGCGAATACTATTTAGCAAACTCGCAAGGCTTTTGTCTGAAGGCGCGGGCCGCCAGCAAGGGGTCCGCGGGCCGCGTGTTTTGTCCCGGCAGTGCACTATATTCTTAGAACAAAAGACATCTACTCATTTGGGCTGCAAGGGTATGCCGATCAGCGGGACGTGCATCCCCCACAGTGGATAAATAAGGCCGGAGGGAGAGCACCTTTGATTCACTCCTTAACTGACCAATCTGACCTCAAAGTTGCTCAGATGTATTCAGTGTTGCCAGTCAGCTGACATTTCTGAAGGCAGTCTTCGGAACACAGCCTAACTTTTTTCCCTGTCCGAGAAGCGAATCCAAATCGGCGACGCTGCTAAGGAGACTATAATGTACTAGCAATCCTGCTTTGCCAAAATTACTTCCTTCTAATGGTGCAAGTGCTTCGAACAGCCCTCTTTCGGCCAAAGCATGATGACTGTCTTGTGCTTTATATATGGCGTTTTTTTTCTTCCTAAAGAACCGAATCAGAAATGGGCTAAATTTGACGAGCGTAAAACGTGCCAAAGTATATTTTTCTTTTAAACAAATTGTAATCAAAATGAGACAATTCCTCATCGTACGTGAACTCAAAACGCAGTCTTGAATTAAAAAATATCAGCGAAATCCTTTATCTGCTGGGATCAAACTGAGTCAGATCCATTAAATCAGTGTTGCTTTAACAAACACGACGAAAACAACCAACGTGACCGGGTCCAATCTGTTTCAATTGGATCCTAGTAGCTTTCCTATATTGCTTTCACTCGACAACCTTTGCGCTGAATATCATGGCCTTCTTTCACTCCGAAACGGTATATTTGAAATAGAAGACAACTGAAATGAATATATTGGGCACCGCTTTATTCCTTGAAGAAGAAGCGATCCGAAACGGCTTGAAGTCAAATCAGCTAAGAAGAAGAAGAAGAGCTGAAACAGCTTTCAGGCTACAAACGAATAAATAAACGAACATATAAACAAACAACCAAGCATTTTTCTGAAGGCGTCCGCAGCGGTGGTATAGCGGTTAGGGTGCTCGGCTGCTGACCCGAAGGTCGCGGGTTCGATCCCGGCCGCGGCGGTCGCATTTCGATGGAGGCGAAATGGTAGAGGCCCGTGTACTGTGCGATGTCAGTGCACGTTAAAGAACACCAGATGGTCGAAATTTCCGGAGCCCTCCACTACGGCGTCTCTCATAATCATATGGTGGTTTTGGGACGTTAAACCCCACATATTATTATATATTATTATTTTTCTGAAGGCCCTCAAGATGCCAGGAACGACAAAACGCTGCCGGTACTCCAGAATGGTGCGCATTTTCCCTGGTAGGACCACTCGCCCTACCAGTCTAG